>JAOUZG010007994.1:5237882-5282697 GCA_026289955.1 Argiope argentata | reverse complement strand
ATACAAAGTCCATTCAATCCGAACCCGCTACGCTAAAAACGTAACAATACTATTAGTGGCACATCTAACATAAGTAAAGAGCACCTCTGCTCTACCAAGCAAGATTAATATGACTATTCTTTATTCTTTTTGAGACATAATTCGTCCTATTTCCTGTTCTATCTACGGTCATTTAGAACATTGTGTGTGTTACTTAATTACTTGTTTAGAATGATATAACGTTGATTATTCTCCAGCAATATGATGCATAGGCACGCTATACTTTTTTATAAAATGATTTCTGAAAGGTTTATTTAGACTAGAATTTGAGAATTAATTTTAAAAAAATTAGAGTAGTTTATGAAAAAAATCAAGGAAAAAAGAAATAATTAGTATTTTTATTAGTTTACGCTGAATACACATCTAACTTCTGAAAAGAGAGTTTTTTACCCTCATTTATCACAATCTCCATAGTAAGGTATCAAAAAATTACGTTAAGAACATTCAATACGAGCAATTACATTATTTTACTACTTTTTTATCTGTAAATCAGTTTTCACGGTTACAAAAGAGACTTTGCAGGAAAATTTCCTTTTATATCTTGTTACGGATGTAATCCCAACCTCGTCCGCTGGATTGCAGCAGGTTCAAGAATGGATAAAGACTTTATTTTATACAAAAATAGAAACATGCAAAAACAAAATACAGCCAATGTGTATTCAAGAGCAACACTTGCAGTGAACATTAGTACTAAACATCACGAACAAGCCATGTTGGTTTAAATGGTAATAACCCTTCACAAGTTGGTTTAAATGGTAGTAGGATAGCCAATAAAGTTAAGAATCCTCAGCTAGCATATTTCATGGTGGTGAAACACTAAGCTATTTTGAAATCTCCTCAAGCAAAAAGATGGAATCAAGTGTTCTTTGGAGGTATGGATCCTGGCTTCTCACCCCTGGTACTTTGTAAAATGCCGTGGTCGGTGTCATCGGCTGGATTTCTCTAGAAAACAGCAAACGTCTCTCTCTCTCATCTTTTGAGCGGACACACCAAATACCTCATCTTCCAACATGACCGAAGAATCTTTGCTGAATGTCCTTGGCGCAAGGCAGATCAAACCTCTTCCAATCATGCTCTTGAATGTTTAAATTTTACTATTAGTGATATTTTAAGACGTCCGCTTTATTTTTAGACTTTTTAGAGATGTTTGGTTTCATGGAGATGGTGTAGCGCAGTTATACCAACTGCAATCAGAAACAACAACAGCAACAAGCAAGCATAAAGCATTCAGATTATTAATAGTTCAACTTAACTGGCTGGTTCACTTTTTTAAGGAATATATAAGGTATATATATATATATATTTGAAAGAAGTTTCTAAAAAAATATCGTAATTTCAATCCAAATGCATATGTTGCAAAAATTCCAAGAAACCATCGTTTTTGTTGCCAAATTCGTCGTCACATTGTTTCCAAGACCAAAGGACATTCATCCAGGTTACATTCAAAATCCGCTTGAGCTATCTGTAAAACTGTCTTCTTCACTATAATAACTATTATGCAGGGAAGTTATGTTACTAATTCTTAATAATAAAGCGTTTTTTATCTTTAAAAATAGATATCGTTGCTTCTTATTGAATTTACAAATTTTTGTTCGTTTTTTTTATCAAAGAATTAAACGTAGTTTAAGTTTAATAAATCAATATTTTTTTGTTTTTAAAATGATTGTAATGTGATAATTAGAGCGACCATTTATTTGAAGTTTTGGAAGTACTAGCAGTATATTTCTGTTTATTCAAGTGCTAATTTAACAAGGGTTATATATATATATAAATGTGATGTTTTCTTTTTGTCTTTGTTGCTATATAGAAAGAAGTTGCCATAAACCTTTTTCTAGAAGTTTTCAGATGTGAATGCATAATCATTTATGAGTAACAGGAAAATACTATGAAGAAAGGAAGTATTGAAATGGCTACAGCCCATGCTCATGACAAAATTGTTTAAGTATAGTAAGTATTTTTTTTTTCTAAAAAATTAAGTCAATTCCTACTTAGGTCAAAAAAGAAAATTTTTATTTTAAAAATATTTATAAGATAATTACAATTAATATAAATAATTGACAAGAAAATTATTGACTTTCGCAAGAATTGAAGTCGCAGTTTTCAACTTCACAAGAAAGACATTGAAATAATCGCATTTTGCCAATTGAGCTACTGCCTGTTGATCTAAAGTTTCGTCACAAATTGTTAAAACTCTATTTAAAGCATTGAAAATTAAATTTAATAAATGAATTAATATTTGAAAAAACTTCATTGACATCATGTGTTATCCACTACGAGTTTAAGAAAAATTTACTTGAACTTGCGTCGATGAATAAAAAGTATTTTATTTACAATTGAAAATTTGAACTAGAAATATATAGGAAGAATGTGAACTAATAGCAGGAATCGAATAAACAATAATACCTACGTTAGACCACAACAATGGCGTTAGACCTTTATGAGATCCTATAAATTTCTGCAATTAATTTTGATCTTTCCCTCAAACTTACAACTTATAAAAGATTAAACACAAATTATTCCAAATTATGATGAGGTGCCATGATTCAATTGTTACACTTTGGAGCTCCGAAACATCAAGGAGAGTTTAGTTATATTAACGTCCCGTTTCGACCTCGTAATTTTGAACCACGCTCAGATGGCGAGGGTGACACCTGGCCAGGAACATTCTCTGTCGAAATTTCATATCACACCAGCCGTAGGTCGTCCGCTTAACGTGCATCAAACCCGCTTACACGATGGTTTTTCGGTGTAATCGGTTTAGAACCTGAAACCGCCCAATTCTGAAGCCGAGACCTTACAACCAGGCTACCACGGCCCGAACTACCGCGAAAAGTTTCATTTGCGATTCTTGCAATGCTGTTTCTCAAATGCGTGCAGCCTTTATATAGATATATATCTTTTCTTGGAAATTCGGTAGGCGACAGTGCGCAAATTGCTTTCGAATTCACTCTTTGGAAGCGAACATTATTCCCCTCACCTTTCTTTTCCACCCCCTTTTCGCTACTAAATAATAATAGATTTTATTAAACGACAAAGGCGGGGATTTCCGTTCCTTCGCATTCACGGGAACCGTTCTCGGAATAACCCGCCCAGCCCCAAAGTGCGGGAAAAGTGCAAACAAATGGATCAGAAAGAGAAGTCGGGGGAGTGAGCCTTGGGGCCTGGAATAATAATCGTCTGCAGCCCGGAGGAACATCCTGCTGGATCAAGAAAGTAAAAAAAATAAACCCAAAAGAACGGTGGGGTGTCTTTCGGGGGTGCACCATTTCAAAGAAAACCGTCTTCAACTCAGACTTCCGACGAGATTAGCTTTCACTATACTGCCTCCCCCCCTGTTGTATCCTCCCCTCAAAAGACTGCTGTTTGGAGAAATGAAAGGAAGCGAAAGGAAGAAGAAATTGAGCGACTCCCGTGAACTTGGGGTGTTTCTTATCTCGCCTCTTTTGCCGACCGACGGAATAATGGCCGATCTGCACTTTTCTAAAGATTTTCCGCACAATCATCTCCGTTATTTTTTTCCTTCTTTTCATGAAACGATGATGATTCCAGATATTAAATTTACAGTCGATAAAAAAGATGGTTATATCTATTGAAAATTACTCTTTACTATGGTTATATAAGTGTTTAATTTTATGGGAGAGTAAGTCATCAATTGTTATTGCAATATTTTATATGTAATGTTGTATTTAATTAAAAAAAACAAAATTTAATACATAACTGTATTTGTAATCCAAAAATCACATAGAAAATTTGGTATATTTGAGTCATTGTGCTTTCGAGTTATAGCGTTTACGTGTTTCTGAAAGAATCGATCGACATGCGAGCAATCCTTTACTGGATTTTGCTAAAAAAAATTTAGTTGTCTATAACATAGACGTTAAATCTATGAACCAAATTTTATTTATCTAGTTCTATTATATTTGTAATTATCCTGTGAATTTTTATTTGGACACATAGACTTCCTCCGAATGGATTTTACTCAAAATTTGATATAATGATCGTATACCAAATTTCATGCTTCTAACTCAAATCCTTTTTTGAGTGATGTTTGTCACAGACAGTTGGAAATTTTTCACAGATGCATTTTTCGAATTCAGGGAAGTCTAAACGGGGAGGATCTCAAAACATCGCCCTCGAAATTTTTTAAAAACAATTGCTGTACTTTCTCTGTACTTCATACAAGAGATTAAAAAATAATAAAAATAAAGCATTTTAATCTACACAAATAATAAAAACAAGTAATATTATTTATACATATAATACTCATTCGTTCTTGTATACGATATACAGAGAGAGTAAAAAGTAACAAAATTCAAACATTTTAATCTGTACACAAAATAAAAACGAATGAGTATCTGTCTCTAAATTTTGTGCGTGGGTATTGGAGCTTTGAAAGTAAATTATTCGGGGTAGAATTATAAAATTTGACGTAAATGCACTTCTAAGTAAGGAAAAGTGTAATTTCAGAAGATTTTCGAATTTTTTTCTTAGAATTTTAGTTATATAAAAGTCAAACAAAGTTTCGAGCTTTTTATTGGTAACTTTCAAAATTTTGTATTCATGTAATGTTTATACTTTTTTAATTTTTTTAAAAAAATTAACCTTATAATAGTAATTTAACTTTTATTCAAAATGTTTCTTCATTTTGATAAAGTTTTTTAATTTTTTTTTTTTTCAAAATTTGCAGAAATGGCTTTTATTGCTAGAATTCATTTTGTCTAGATCAGGGATTCTCAAAAGGTGGGTCGCGACCCCCAGGAGAGCCGCGGGATGTGTCCAGGAGGGGATTGCGAGATGTGGAAGAAAAGTTCAAAGAACATTAATTTATTGCGTAGTTTTCATTAAAAAAAAAAGAGTACACAGAAAGCTTTTAATACACATACAAGGCTGGTTTTTGTGTCCTATTCAAACGATTTCTTGATTTTGTTTTTAAATTTATCATTATGGAGAATCCTTGTTCACAGTTGTAATGTGTAAAAAATGGCATCAAATTTTTTAATGCTATTGTGGACAGTTCTGGGTATTCCTTTTTAATTCGTACCCAAAATTTGTGGACATAAGCTTTGTTAAAAGTTACTTTCGCTGACAGATCACTTGAAATCTCTATTAGTTGATCATGATGACGGACACTTAGCTCAGCTTTTGTTACGGCTTGTTCACTGAACGGATTGACTATCCACGCAACCCCACTCATATCCTTAACTGGAATGTAATCTGTAAATTGTTCAATCAAAGTTTCGAGATGAGATGATACTAGTAAGGAGCAAGATGAAGTGTCAAGGGATGTGGCGCTAATACCCGACACATACTCTACGAACTCTTGAGTAAGTGTAAAATTTTCAAAATCTTTGTCTAAACTTTAGACAGAGTGAAAACTTTGGGGGGGGGGTCGCCAAAATACTCAGTCTAAAAAGGGGGTCGCAATGTCCAAAAGTTTGAGAACCCCTGGTCTAGATAAATCTAACTGCATGTTTAACTTCTATTGTTAAAAGCCAATAAAAATAAAAATTCTGCATTTTTTTCCCCAGCAGCCTTCGGTAATGCCATGATAATCTTTTCTTCTATTATTTTATCATCCTTATATTAGAGTGAATTATAGAAATATTTTAATATGTATGTAGGTGAATTACAAAAATGAAGCTAAAAAAATTATATTGCGGATTACGTACGCTAAGTTAAATTATTACTATGGTCGTTTTTTAAAACTTTTTCCTAGCACATTTTAATTTAGGTTTCTGCACCATAAGAGAGTTTCAGTACTGGAATCAACTCCATATTTCACTTAAAGAATAAAATAATGAAATTGGCGCCAGCGGATTGCTGTTAGATATTAGACGACGCGGACAGTTTGGTCATGTGATTCGACTCATTAAAGACGTTCGTACAGACAATGAACAAAACAGGTGCAGAGCCAATTGAAATAACTCGGCTTAAATGGTCTCAATTTTAAATTTTAAATGACTTTATTAAGGGAATCATGAATATGGCATTCTGAGTAAGACATCCAATTGAAATGCTGACACTGTCGCTATTCCAGACACAAAAACAAAGGCGGCTGGGGAAAAATAAAAATAAAATTCATTTTAAAATAATCATTCAGTAAATATAAACTAAACTTTTCACGTAGAGATGAACTAATCAGGCTAATAGGATTAGGTTCAAGATTATCCTTATGCTCTGTTAATAATAAAAGAGGATATGTGTGTAGCGCTCTATGAGGCACAGAATTTAATTCAAAATTACCAAATTTAGCACAAAAAATGTTGGAGAGTAAAAATGTGCCTTTAGGAATGATGTTAAAAAATTTTTTAGTTAATAAAAAAAAAAAGAAGATATTGACGATCTTTTGCTGTAACTCCCCCCCCCCTAATGATTACTGTACAATTTCATATCATTTTAAATTTTACCAATTAACTTTTCGAAGGTACCAATTTTATTACAGAGCAATTGTAATATTTTAATAAATTAAAATTTAAATATTTTTTCTAAGTGAATTTTTTTAATAATTCTTTTCTTTTATATAAACAAATGCCCCTCTGCCCCAAATAAACAATATTGTGAATAATTCTTGTGAACATTTTTTTCAGTAAGTTTGAACAAAACCACTAATATATTTTATCTCACAATTAAACATTTTGCTTGATTGGGAGCTATTTTTTTCTGCTATTTTAATAATTTTTGAAAAATATTTTAAAGTATACTTAACAGCCACTAAATTCACGCATTTTGCGTTGCCTCGATCAGCGTAGAATCCTCAGTTGGTATTGAAAATTCAACGCCAATTGAGTGTGTTCCAATTGTGTTCTGAGTCTGTTCTGATTTATTTTCAATGGATACGAACTTGATTTTGTTTTTGCCAGGTATAATTTTTTGATTAAATATTTATATTAATAAGTAATTATTTAAAATGAGAAGTTACTAAAATAATTTTTTTCTTTGTTGACCTAAGTAGGAATTGATTTTTTAAAATTACAGATTAGTTTCAGTTCAGCATATCAATATCCTAAATTTCTTTCAAATCATCAGTATAACTTTATTCTATATTAGTACCAAATTTAAAGGAATGGTACATCCTCTTTTTTTACCTCTGTGTCCCAGATAAGGCCCCACCTCTTCCAGGAAACACACAGAGCTCTCGGCTTGTAATTTATGAAATCTGGCCAATTTACTCATCAATCAATGAGCACCTTAATAACCTTCTCCGATGATGCAACTGCCCACCTCATCATTCCCTTCAGAACCACACTTACGGTCCTCCTCAAGGCGTCCCGTCAGCTGCAAACGAGACAAAACTAGGAAAAAAGTGTCACAATAAACCTGATTCTCGCGGTAGTCGTACGCTTTGATCTCGCTGCACCAACCTCATTTGCAAGCAACTCACTTTTGTCGAGCGCCTTGGCCTTAACCTTGTATTTTCCCATTGCTTTTGCAGCGAACGCCCCAAGAGAAGACAGAAAGCGGAGTCCTGTTTTTTTGTTAACGAGGAAAAGGAGGTCTTGCGCAAGCAGGCCCGTTTCCGGCCTGGAGGGGGACACCACCGGCGGAAGAAAGGCCCGTGAGAAACTGGCGATGATTGCGCCACATCTCATTGGGAATAATTGCTGCCGTACATCCATTCGGTTCGTTACTCAGAAGTGACTCAGGATAATTCATTTTATGTGTTTGGGAGACGCCAAATTAGAGAGGACTGCTGACCGGGCCGACGTTTTCCACGAACGCGTTGGATGTTCGAAAATTATACAAGCAAAAAAGACGAAAAAGAGAAATCTATCTTTATTTGAATGCATTTAAACATCTATATGAACCAACCTCATCCATCATCGCTATATTGGTTTTGTTTTGTGTAGTGCAGGTACCGACCGAGCCACCTGTCATCGGTATACTGATGTAATAAAAGTGGCCAGAGGATCAGAAACAGTGATGCATCGATTACACAGAGATCGGAGTGAAGTAGTTATTATGTCCCTTGCCTTCTGTAGGCATAGCAAAGACATTATAGCATATTAGTATATTTACGACATTATTTAGAACAAAATATAAGTAATGACGTAAGGAGCAGAGCTTTGCAGAAAAGGGTCCTTTTATCCTTGTTACTTTATAGATATCTGTTGTCAGGGCCTGACTAAGGCAAGGGCATACGGGACAGTTGTCCCGGGCCCCCAATTATGTGGGGAGTCCCAAATCGAATAGAAATATTATTTTACGTTTCCTTCTTTGATGAATGCTTTTAATTACTAAAGTAGTGAAGCAGAGTGGCCCCAAAAAAGTTTTTGGCCCATGCCCCAATAAGGTTAAGTCGGGCCCTGTCTGCTGTATTATACACATTCGGACTCAAAATGTGGGCCGCGATGTCCTGGTGGTAAGGTAAGACCGAGATTTCACCGAAGAACCGTATTGTAAGGCGATTTGTTGCACGTTAAATTTTTCAGGTCACACCACACCAAAACCGTGTGAGGGTGTTTAACTCTCACACGGTTTTGGTGTGGTGTGGAGAGATGGGTGTCCACTCAGGTATCTTCCTCGTCATATGACAGTGGTTCAAAATTACGAGGTCCATCCCAAAATAGCTCTTTCGTTGCTTTACAAAACGAGACGTTAATATAACTAAACTAAACAAATCAGCCTCAAAGTAACGAGACTGCTTGATTTCTTCCATTTTGCATTGAAATTTTACTAACAGTAGTATGTTAGTATACATTTTTAGGAGATGTTAGCACCGATTCATGTAGTAGTAAGCCTCTAAGTACAGGTACCTACCAAGTAATCTGTCGTTGGAGTACTAATAAGGTAAAAGTGGCTAGAGGATCAAAAACGAAGATTAAATATCTCTCAGAGTTCAAAATATCTTTAGGATACAGACATTGTATTAGCATATTAGTAAGTTTACGGCACTATTTGTATAATCAATATGAATTTTGACAATAAAAACAATGTACAGGATCATTTAACCTTATTGCTCTTTCAGTACGTGTTATATTACGTACTATATGCATTCAGTCTCAAAATAAAAGGCTCTTGAACCGATTTTATTAAAAAAGGTATGTTGGTGTACCGTTTTGTATAAGTTGTTTGCACGAGCCATATAGAAACACATTTTTCCCCTTCCAATTTCATTTGTCGACTTCTGGATTTAAAAACGAAAGCTATTTGAAAATTCTTACCATTGCATGGACCCAGAAGACTAGCATCCAGGACTTCCACAGCTTCCTTTCCCACTCCTCTGGAAAAATAATGCCCTAATGTAGGTTTGATGGACATAGAGTAAACTTTACATTAGAATATTAATAAGCTCACGGCACTTTTAAAAATCAAATAAGAATTTTGTCATTAAAAACAGTGTTTTACTCTGGGCGGTCATTTATCCTTGTTGTTTTGTTAAAATCCTTTGCACCACATATTTTGCACTGATTTGTAATAAGGGGTATGTTAGCATACCATTTAGTTCGAAAGGTCATTCGCACTGTCAGGGCCCGACTTAGCCTATTTGGTGGACAAAAACTTCTTTGGGCCCCCCTTTGCTTCCCTACCTTAATAATGAAAAACATTCATTAAATGAAAAAAAACCCGTAAAATAAAATTTTTATTCGATTTTGGGGCCCCTCTTATGTGGGCCCTGTATACCCCTACCTTAGTCAGGCCTTGCGCACTATGCCGTGAAGAAACAAAATTATGTTTACAGGCACCTATCTAATCCATGTCACTGGGGCATTGATAAAACGGAGTGATCAGAAATTCAAAGACAGTGGAGCACCGTAGATAAACAGTGCCACAAGTGTAGAATTTACTTTGCTCGTCCTCCTTGTAGTCTCATTTGTAGATTTTTATATTTAAAAACAAAAATTGTGTGAAAAATATTTTCATCCCGAGGCCCTTCAAAGCTAGCATGCAGAACTTCTATTCCTTTCTTTCTCATTCTGGTTAAATAATGCTCTGTATTACACTTGGGAGACTTGACGAAGATACTATATTGGCACGACTCTACAACTGTATGTGCTTATGGTTTTAAAGACGTTTTTTAAGTACTTCCCCTCCCCACACACTAACGACGTTAGGCTTAACAAGATTTCGACAGATTCCATCAAGCTATTCTATTTATTTTCTTAATTTATGATGCGTTTAAAACCAAGCATTGTTAATAAATCGATCTATTCATGATGAATCTGAAAAAATTATGTTGAAAAATTCTTGAGATATTATAAAAATTAAGGAAGATATTCTTTAGTGCCCCTAAGATTTAAAATCTCGGCGACACTGTTTTCAGTATTCATAAAAAAAAGCATTAAAAAGGTTTTGTTTCAGTAAAAAAATGCAAAATTAATTGCAGTTGAATCATTCCCATTTTAATTTAAAGTATAAATTCTACAGGAGCTAATAGAAAATTAGAGATATACATATTACGTTGTGGCTGATGACCTTAATAATATTAGGAGTGAATTATATGATTATAAGCATTTTTAACTTTAATTAATATTTTGATGAAGAAGCTATTAAATTTAGAGAACATAAACTATTTAATTATTATAATTTTAACGAGCATTAAATTGGCGAATAGATTGGTTGCCAAAGGCCGCTATTATGTAATAAAGCGTCCATGTTTGTTTACGAATGAAATTATATTTTGCAACAATGAGACAACAAAGTCGAATGATAAGCAACATTTTAGATAATATCACACAAAAACACGCTCTTTCATTCCAAGTAAAAGTAATGCTACATTTCGTTTTTAATTGCGTGACGATTTGAACTTAAAATAAACCTGCGTTCAGCTCTGAACGAAACAGCTGCTGCGCACGACAATAGCTCGACTGTCCTTTCGCCGCCCAGAACGAAAAAAGGAGCATTAAGTTCCTCCCAACTTACTGCTCCCATTCAAAGAGTGCAGAAGAAAAGTTACATCATCTTTTATTTGTACCGCTATTAAAAGATCATGGGCATAGATCATACCATGAGATCATCATAAAGATTCAAATCTTCTTTATCTTGTTAACCATCTCAGATCGAATTCTGATGTAGCAACTGTGAACTAAAAAAAAAAGTGTTAAGAACGGGAAGAAATCTTCTTATCGTTCTACGTTTCTTTCTTCCGTTTCTTTGTCAAAGAACACATTAGGAATCCAATTTTTATTTATTTTGCTCCTAGGTGTCATGGCAGATGACATTTTGCGTGACGGTTTGTTTGACGTGAATTTGATTGGTCCGCACATTTAGGCGCGAATTATACCTCTTCAATGACTTCTGCATTAAGTGCAGACGATATTTTGAAACTTAAAATATGTTTTTTTGTCACAAAGGTTTATTCTTTATCAGTTGCGAATACATTAAACATACTACTAATAAATAATCGCTTAGTAATAACTTATCTTAAATGATTTATAGAAATTAAAATTTTATATGTAAATAAAAGTAAAAATATATAAATTTAATAAAAAGTTAAATGTAAAAGATAAGAAAAAAAATTAATTTGGAAGTTCATTAATATGGTTTAAGTTTACTTCTCTAAGATAATTAAAATGCAATTTATTTATTTTGAGATATAAGTCATACGCAATAAATTTTTTCTTCCTTATTATAACAAAGATATTTCATCATATTTTCATAATAAGCGGGAATTATTATTTTTCTTTTTAAAGCCAGGCCAATCTTTTGCGGTGTTACTAAAGGTACTCTTATATTTAATTGATTTCTATATTTTAATGCATAGTTTAGTTACCAGGCAACTGCGATAAAAATAATTTTTTGAGAAATTATTTTAAAAACGTTTTATATTGAGAATGCTTCATTTTTTAAATAAAATTGTTTGAATTTTGAATCTAAGTCCATTTTTTTGGAAATTGCACTAACTTTTATATCAGCGTTTTCATAAGTTTTAATGTTATTTTACATTTTTAGAGGCTGTTTTCTCAAATTCTAAGTTTTATAGAAAATTTCTTACGAAATTCTACCAAAAGGTAAAGATTTCATGAATTAAAAATAAATTCAAATTTGATATATTAATTTCTCAAAATGTTTTTCAATTCCTGAACAATAGAATGAATTATGCCGGCTTGCTGGCACAGAGGTAGCGCGTCTGCCTCGTATTCTGGAGGTCCCGGGTTCGAGTCCCGGTTCGGGCATGGTTGTTCTCCGGTGTGCTGTGTGTAAGTGTGCCCCCCCTGTAAAAAGGGGTTGTGCAGGCGAATGTGGAGAGTGGGTAGCAAAGTCGTACTCTTGGCCCTAGTTGGCGCTACTCAAATACAAGAGACGCTTCATTCGGCTTAAATCTGCTGCTGGGTTCAGCAGCGGGCTTGTCCATGACAAGTGCCATTTGACACAACAACATAGAATGAATTATTTATTCATTTTGAAACCTTCCATAACCGTTTTAATGCTTCACAATGAAAAAATATTATATTATTTATCTTACGAGTTTTATTAATATTTAAAAAAATAGAGGGAAATACGATTATTTTTTAGTTCATGATCTAGATAACCTATTTCTTATTCTATATTCGAAATTTTAATCAAATCATTTGATAGACTTCTAATTAAAAAATTTTTGCATTATACCTATTTTTTGTCACACTCATCACCACAAAAAAAATCAATTAAAAATGTCACTTAACTGGTATAGTTTGATTTCATAGGTATTTTTTAATTTTTTTCCTAAAAATTTAGATTTTTTTTCTTTTAAAAATTCATCTTGAACGTAGTCATGTGCCTGTTATATAATATATTATTAAACCTTTTATGTAATATTACCGATTATAGCTATATATAACATAATGTTAATATAAATTTCATACATTTATATTAACGTTATTATGTCGTATGTACCATTACTAAGTATTATTATGTAATTATTTAATGCTAAAGTTATCGTGTGTAAACTAATTTCAATAAATAATTTCATCTGACATTACCAGTTTGCATTTTTTGTATTGTACTTTCAAATAAAATTAAATATAAAGATTGAAATGAACTCTGCTATGCACATTTCAATGTATCATGTCAGAACATCATTTCTTGAACGGACAAGCACCACCGAGTTTAATTATATTTTTTATTCATTTTTAATGGTTTCATTGAATGAATCACTTTAGTACTGCAAACGATCCAAAAAAAAAATTGTCTTGAATTTATTGTTTAAAAAAATGTCACATTTATTATTTATTTCATTTCATATAATCACGTGCTCAAAATGACATTTTTCTAGATTTTATTTACTGTAGTCATTAACTTATTTTTTTAATCAGAGCTTTTGTAAATGCAATGGAACACGTTATGAAAAGCTGGGTTTTTTTTTATATGCTCGTGCAGATAATAAAATTTTTATTCTTTACCTACGGATTTTTATTGACTCCAAAAACCTCATCCTATAAACAACATCATGTTCTGATATCATAATAAGAAACATAGTATAAACAAAAAGATAGAGAAATGACCAATGAAAATATAATGATAATATTTATTTGAACCAAATTTATATCATAAAAATTTAATCTAGAAATGGTCAACATAAACGTTGTTAATAGAGCTTACTATTGTTTTTTTTTTCGCCCTGTTATCTATTGTAATTAGAAATCGAACGATATCCGTATGAGTGCCGGACTTCGCAAAATCTTATACTACAATCAATCTTCAAAAAAAAAAAAAAAAAAGTCAGCCAAATCGGTGAGCACCGCGAACAGGAAACAGTTAGGTTGATCAACCCCATTTAATCCCGAAAACAATGGAACAGAGGGAGGAATCGATCTAGAAACCTCCTAACTAGTATTACTAAGTCTTCACTACTCCATCCCCTGGTTGGTAAAAAGGTGATGAAGCGTACCGGATCGAACCCGAGCGGATGGGTGTAGTTTCGGAGATTCGTCTGCACGCACCAGTGGAGCGAGACCGCCGGGTGGCCTGGCCCCTGCAGAGGGGTGGTTGCGCTCCCGAAACTCCCAACAAGGGAACAATGGCCACCTGCCCACGAGCACAAAGAAACAAAGTGCTTAGTGCTGTTTAGGGTGCCCACTGCAGCAGAGATTTAATTGCACGACAAACAAGGCGGAGTGTTCAGCCACCATCGATGGTGTGAGAAAACAAGAGCGGACCGATCAAGTCTGGATCCGAAGAGTTAAAAGTACACCAAATATATGTTTCGATTTGATAATGTTATGGTCTGTTCAGTACCAGTGGCAGCAATTTTCAGACCGAGGCTCCAGGTCTTAACGATAGGGGAAGGAAATTTCACTAATTTTGCTTCAAAATATCATGTAGTAATTAGTGTTAATAATGCACAAACGACTCAGTAACTGTAACAAGATGAATCAGAGACATAATAGTAAACGGTTATTCCATCTCGCACGTAGGTATTCGGATAAGTACCAGTTACATAATCACCTCAAGTGTACCATCCGGTTATTGGGAATAATTTTCGCATTGTTTATTTTCATATCAAGCTAAGATAACAGTTTAACCAATTAATAATATAATAACAAATGAATATAATTATTAATTTATTATTAAATTGACTATTTTGATATTCACTAAGCACTATATTTATTAAAATAACTAAAACTTGAAGCGGATGGCACTTGATTTTGATACAGCTTTTTCAAATATTAATTTATTAATTGAATTTAATTCATTTTTAATGCTTTAAAAAGAGTTTTAGCAGTTTGTAATGAACCTTTATCTCAACAGGCTATAGCTCAATCGGTAAAATGCGAGGAGTTCAACATTTTTTGTATGAAGGTTAAGAACGCGAGTTCAATCTCTGCGAAAATCAACAACTATTTCATACATTTTTGAAATTTTTTGCTATTAGAATACATTTTATACAAATGATATCCGAGAGTGAGCTAGCAGTTGTGGCTTAGTGGTTAGAATGAAGAATGTTTCTCAAAAAATAAAACTGAAGACATTTTAAGCTTTAAGTTCCAGGAAAACATATTTTGTTTTCTAGAATATCGCGTGTAAGTATCATAATTATTTAACATCTTCAATTTGGAATCGATGTTAATTCTTACATTCCAGATTTTGTCTGAAAAGGAATATTTATATAAAAAAGAAATAGCTAAATTAGAATAGGAAGTTTTTAAGAAACGAATTTTAAAATTAGTGTCAGTGGTCTCCCTAACAGTCAGTAGTCTCCCTTTCTCGCAAATTCGCCTATCATGACACTGTTACAATATGTAAGAAATATTGAATTTAGGCTTGGATTTAGCATTTTCATTGAATTTATCGTGCCAACATTGGCGAGTTTTTTTACCAATAATTTCTGACATGTGGTTTATATTATCCGAAAATCAAATTTATGGTTAAAACATCTTTCTTTCTTTCTTTTTTTTCAATCGACTGAAACAAAGATTTGACACAAAACTGTACTTGTAGTCACAAATTATCATACCAAATTAAATATATTTAAGTCATTTCTTTTTTGAACTATGATGTTTGCATTTTCCTGAAAGAACAAATTGAGGGACAATGAAACCATTGCTAGATTTGTCTCAAAATTTGTCGGGTGCCTGCAAAGTAATATATCAAAACAAATTTTATATATCTAGTTCTATTATTATTATTATTATTTTAATTATTGTATTTTCGAACAACCGAACTTCCTTTGAACTGTGGTGAAACCTTTATAAACCAGATAACAACACTTGAGCTGAAGCGTCACTTTGGCTCGATGGTCATGTTACTCGGCTACTAACCCTCAGATTGCGAGTTCGGAGCTAGAACCATCCGCTACCGCATCAGAACAGATTTTATAGAAATTTTCCAATTTGATGTAATGACAGTATATCAAACATCTAGCTCAAAGCGTGTTTTAATTATCTTTGTCACGGGCAGACTGGTGGATGAACTGACGTATATTTTCCAAAGTATGTTTTTTTTGGGGGGGGGGCTTGAGGAGGTTTAGAACATGGAGATTCGTCAAAACCTCGAGTTTGAATTTTTTGACTACTACTATACTTTCTTTATACTACATACAGGTCCTGACTTAGCCTAATTGGGGCCCGGGGCAAAAACTTCTTTGGGGCCTCTCTCTTCTTCACTACTTTAGTAATGAAGAACATACATTAAAAAGGGAAACGTGAAATAAATTTTCTATTCGATTTGGGGGCTCCTCACTTAGTTGAGGGCCCATGGTAACTGCCTCGTATGCCCCTGCCTTAGTCAGGCCCTGAATACATATACAGGAAAAAATAATTTGTAATTTGGATTTCTATGAAAAAAGAATTAAGGGAATTGATGTTTCATTTTTATTTATATTATTACGCAAAAAAAAAATAATATCCAGAAATATATTTGTAACGTGTAAGGTGAAAAGTCTAATAAGGTCAATAAATAATAATGACACTTTATTCTAAAGAAAGACATGAAATATAGATAATAAAATACATCCGAGACATACACAAAATAGCGCTTCCAGTAATCAATAGAGGCCGCGGTGGTCTGGTGATAAGATCTCGGATCGTGAGTCATAGGATTTCAGGTTCAAGATCCGATTCTTCTGAAGGACAGTCATGAAAGGGGGTCTGCCCTTTAAATGTCTTTATAAACGTCCTCCAGCTGGTGTGGTTCGAAGATGGGGGTGCCAGCTCAAGCGTCATCCTCGTTATCTGACAACGGTTCAAAATTTCGAGGCCCGTCCCGAAATAGCTCTAGTGTTGCTTTACAACGGGGCGTTTATATAACCGAACAAAACAAATCCAGAAATCAATAACTTATAAGTAGCAAACCACACTTAACAGCTGCAGTAGCACAAAACGTTCAGAGAGAACTCGCTTGAAAGGCTCTGTTCAGATACTTGCATGAGGTTGATTAGTTAATCCTTCCACCCTACCCCCCATTCACAACTCGTCTTCTCTGGACTGAGGCTTTCTTGTATGCCCATTCTGCTTTTAATAATTCTCATGACAGGACATTGAATATTCTAGAAAGTTATTGTATCTTTGCCCTTAACGATATATCACCATAATTTCAGCAATTTTTGTTTTATAATTGATATCAGCAATTTAAGTAGCTTTAGCCAAGGATCATTCATTCAGCAGCTATTATTATAACAGTAAAAACATCTTTTTTACCAAGTGAGATATGGCACCGAGATTTGCAATCTTTAATTAATATCGTGCTTTTCTTAATAGTTTTTTTTTCATGTAACGGTGAGATTTTGCTGTTAAAATACATTCATATAAAGAATCCTTTCTAATCCAGTACTTTCTTTATTTCAGGAACATTTAGTTTCTACCTGCCAGACTTCTAGAGCCATAACATCTATTCAGACATCAAATGTTAAGACCTTATAAGAATTTATGAGGCGATTTTTTTAAAACCAATAAAAATCATTTTTTAAAATTTAAAACAATTTCTATCGATAGTTTTGAAGAAAAAGTATCGATATATTTTTACAGATCGTCAAAAATGAATTTCCGGGATATAACGACCTTTAAAGAATTCACATGAGATCTTCCGTTCGCTTGTTACAATAATAAGAGCATAAAATATTTTGTGATAGTTTCATTTTAGTCAATGCAATACAAACTCATTTCTCCATTTGAGGTAAAAGAGAAACATTATTTGAAAATAGCTTTAAGGGGTGTAGTAATTTCATCTGCTAGTATTCTTTCAGCCAAATTCGCGGAAGTTTATTGAATAAATTCGCTTACATTTCCTATTAAATATAACTTAAAGGGCTCTATTTTTACTTGTTTGGGATGTACATTTCAATATTTTGATAAATGAATGTTTACTCTCTACGATGATTTTTTTCTGGTCATTTCCTTTCAAAAATGATGAAGGAAATACTAGGAAACAATTTGTGAATGCCGATTTAGTTTCTCTATTTACAGATGAAGACATTCAGCAGTTTCCTACCACGCCTAGACTGGTAATGATTATATTCCTCAAATAATGTATCATTTGTCCATTTGTTATACAAAGGTATTTTTTTATACAATCTCCCATTAAAAGTTTTAAAGAAATAAATTTCAATCGTAAAACGATTGTAAAATTGGCTAGGTTTAAAATCGACCACACACATTTTAAACACATTTTTCAAGGGGAAGTGGTCGAAACTGAAATGGACCTCATATAATGCAAAGTTTTAGGTACATACATTCTAATTGAATGTACCAATTTTATTTTTAAAATAAAATATTTTAATCATGTATACCGAGATGGCCGAGTTATTGGGAAATATTATGAATATGAAATAGTGAGTTCGTTGAAAAGTCCATTAAAAAGTCTGATTTATTTTAACAGTTGTTTATTTATTGGTTAAGTTACACACAGACAATTTACATATAATTTTAGAATAATTTAAATATATTTATATAAGAGAATGGATCAAATCATGCAGCACATGCCATCGTTAAAACCTGAATTGAATCATTGATCCACAAGGTACCAGAGGGCGCTGTCGCTGACGTCATCAGTCAATTATGGTTAGTGTTACAAAAGTGGATACAAAATTATATATGTATATATATTTCAAAAATTGATTGTTTCATTGGTATATTATTGATTATTTATCATTTTCAAATTATCATTAATTAATTTGAAATTTTAAAATTATGTAATTCTTTTGCTGTAATATTTTCGAATTTATCGGGGAAAATATTATATTTCATTAATTAAAATTTTCAAAACTGTCTTCTAGGTGGTCATTTGCAGTGTCCAAAGAAAATATGTGCCACTCTTGGTAGCTCTAATACAAACAGTTTGACCTGTAGAGTGCCATCATACATGATCACCATTTTTCAATTCTTACTATTAACTCACATTCTCCCTATATATATACAGGGTGTTCATTAATTATTGTCGGGGTTTCCGCTCCTCATAACTTTCAAATAAAAAATATTACGCAAAAACTGATTACGTATTCGTAGATTACAACTCAAAGAATTTTACGCGACAACAATGCAATCTCAGCGTCTTTTCAGTCTGGAGAATTATGACGTCATAAATATAAATGGTGACCGTGCAAGAAAAAGCAATGTGTGTATTGTGGTTTTCCGAAACTAAATCAGTCATGACTACTCAACGACACTTCAGGACCACGTACGAGAAATATCCTCCTTCAGATAATTCTATCAGACGCTGGTTAACACAATTTCAGGAAACTGGCAGCGTTCTACACCGAAAGGGAGCAGAAAGACCGAGCACTTCGCAGGAAAATGTTGATCGCATCCAAGAAACGTTTACACGTAGTCCACGAAAATCAACGAGACAATCAGCTGTGCAGTTAAATATAACACATACGACAATATGGAACGTTCTTCCTAACCGCCTTCAACTGAATGCCTAAAAAGTGCAAAATGTCCAAACTTTGATATAATCTTTTAATAAGCTTTTTGTTCGCTTTAATACCATTAATAAAATTCTTTGAGTTGTAATTTACGAATACGTAATCGAATACGTAATACGTAATTTTTGTGAAATGTTTTTCATTTGAAAGTTATGAGGTACGGAAACTCCGACAATAATTAATGAACACCCTGTATGTCTGGTTCAAATTTTAAATCCTTCATAAAATAATTTTTATTCATGCAATCGAGTTCAAGTAAATTTTTTAAAACTTGCGGTGGATGACACCCGATGTTAACCAGTTTTTTCAAATATCAATTCATTAATTTTTTTATTTATTAGTTAAAAGCTAATTTTCTCGCCTTTGTAGTAGTTACAATAGTAGTCGGGATAGCCTGTTTGGTAGAGTATTGGATGCGCGTCCCTTGTTCTGCGAGTTCGAAAATGGTCACAAATTTCTTCCTGTCGAGAGTTATACCATTGGAGATACAGAGTCAAAGGTGATCGTTATTAGGGAATTCGGGGGTACATACCCTCAGAAACTGTGCAACCTTCCTTCCGATGTAAAGCGGAACACGAGAACAACAACTGTAAATATTTAATAAAAAGTAAGCAAAATAAAATCTTTCGTAACTTCCTACATTTTCCCTAATACCCAAAGTAGAAATTGATTATTTAAAAAAATGTTTTTATATTACTTGTTTATAAGATAAAAGTAAAAAATTATACAAAATCTGAGAATAATCTATTGATTACGTCACGCTAAGATCAATAATGTATGCATGTGATGATGACATGTTTTCCTTTAAACATTTCCCATCCACCTAGCTATAAAAGTCGACTGTTGGAGGAATTCGGATGGTGAAATGCCGGATTTCACATAATTTATTATGATTCAAAAGTTTTAATAAGGATTATCATCATAATTACCATACAAATAATTAGAATAATAATTATTGCAAAAGAGAATTAAAAGGATAGTTGTTCCATATCTTAATGGGGAACTAATCAACTGTAATTGAATATTGAAATGCAGAAAAAATTGAGCATCATAGCTATTTAATGGTAAAACAGTTATTGAAAAATTGTTAATTTTTTTCAGTATTTTTTTAAAACTCCTACAAGGTTTATAAGTTTGCGTTCTTTCATTTTTTTGACAAAATAGCAATTGTCCGAGAGCTAAAATCAAAATTTACGCATGAATTTGAAACGATTCGTGAATATTAATTTTATTCGTTGTAATTAGAAAAAGATGATAGTCTCATTACCGGTCTTTTTAATCCTTAAACAACTATTGCCAAAAGCAAAATAATTTTGTATTATTTTATATTTTAAAAAATTACATCCTCTGACTTCTATTAAGCATCAAAAGAACAAACACACAGTTGCAGTTAACTTAAAACGAATCGCATGAATGGTTAACAGAAAACCAATCCATCCAACTCTCTTTCCGTCTTTTTAAATTACCAAAGTAAACTACCGAGATTAGTTGTAACTTTCAGCAACTAGGGAAGGAAAAAAAATTCTAGAGAAAAACCAATTCTCAGTGTGCTTATGGCAAAGGTGGATAAAACCTCTCGGAAAAGGTCATTATGCTATCGAATCTGCCATTTAGACGAGTTTTACAGCCGCATTCGACCTGTTCTCACGTGTCTCAACTCTTGGGAATAAACCCTTCATTGACCCCAAACAGCCCCAAAGCGGGCCCCCTCTCTATAACCTTCACCCATTTAATTTTGTGTGTAATGGGAACGGGGCAGGATTTTACGATTTTGTTTTCCAACATGAGGCCCATGGGATGGAACACCCACGTTTAGAAGACGGTTTCTTGGCGCTCATTTTCTAATCGAGGGTGTTATGACAGCGGCTGTACGGGGGCCTGAAGTTAGTTCATCCGATTTTTTTTTTCAATCCCTTCTATTAGTTACCACTCTCCCTAAATATATCTTGTTCAAATATTCAATCGTTAATAAAATACTTTTAATTCATCCAGTAGAGTTCAAATACATTTTTCAAAACTTGTAATGGGTGACACTTGATGTTAAAGTAATTTTTTAAATATTAAATTAATAATTAAATGTAATTAAATTTAAATACTTTAAATAGAGTTTTAGCAGTTTTTAATGAAAATTGAAATCAACAGGCAGTAGCTCAAATCGGTATAATGCGAGGATTTCAGTATTTTTTGAGTGAAGGTGAAGAATGCGAGTTCAATTCTTGTGAAAATCAATGATTTTCTTGATAAATTATTTATATTAATTGCAATTATTTAATAAAAAGTAACTGAAATAATATTTTTCTTTGTTGACCTAAATATGAATTGACTTAATTTTTTGTATATAATTCTTGTTTTTTTATTTGATTAAGTAAATATTTATTACTTGAAATACTTAAAAAAATATTCAAAACTTATTTGAAAAAAGAAGGAAAGAAAAATATATTCTTGAAAAATACTGTCATATTTTCTCTCTCTCTCTCTATCTTTTTTTTTTTTTTTGCTCTTTATTACGTTTGCAGATGTTCATAAAAGCTATTTTTAACATTCCATAAATTTTTGTTATTGTTCTGATGATTCCATGTTTTTATTTTCTTTGAAATGTGAAAAAATTTAATTTTTTGATAGAAGATTCGTGAAATTGAATATTAAAAAAAATCTAATATATCTTTTTAGATAAATAGCAAATGAAAAAACCAAGGAAAATATTTTTAATCAAAAGATAATTTATTTATAAATTATTCATTTTTTTAAATTATCGTTTGCCTATAAATATACCAAGTGATTATTTTTGTGCCTTTATATAACTCAAGTATTGAAATTTATGTTATTATTAAGAATAAATTATTAGCAAGCTCTCTATTAAATATTATACATGAAGGAAGTTGTAATTTTTCAACAGAATTAATCATCACAGTACAGATAATTCACAGAAATTATTCATAATTCTTTCTGGCAAACTTTAGAAATATAAAAATGAATTGTTAGTAAATTAAGCTTCTCGTCAAGTAACAATACTAAATGGCTTTTTAATACAGGGATTTTTTAAATTCTTCATACAACAGAAATCTCTTAGATGAGTTCGTTAAAAATGACATATAATATTTAGTTACAAAAACGTTTTGACTACGTATTTCTAAAAAAAAATGACAAAATTTTAAATTCTTTTCGACATATCACATCTTTTCAAAATCTCATCTTCCTTGATATTTATTTCAAAATAAATATAGGAAATTTTTACTTAGGCTTGAAATTAATCAAAATAAAGTTCGACATATAGAAATTAACTGCAATAAAAAATAAAACGTAATAAGCTATAGAAAATAAAATCTACGATCGCAAATTTCAAATCATATGAAAAGGACATTTTTATTTTTCTAGTCATTATTTGTCTTAGTTCATTTAAGTCATTAAGTAATTTAAATTAGCTTGAAAAAGCAATACTCGTAACAGGAGATAAACCTTTTAAAAACGCATCTGCTTTCAAAGATGAATACCTAATAATAATGCAATACTGCCAAAAACAAGTAAAAAAATATATGCGATTAAAAGAAGTTGATGAAACTGCCATTAATGCTTTATTCATTGCCTACACGATTTCGAGCTTCAATTATCCGTTGCCTTCAACTATTCAAAACTCCCTAACGAAATCAGCAGCATGTTCTCACATGATAAAAGTAGGTTTAATCAATGCATTTATTATCAATAATAATAAATCTGAATATTTAACATTATGAGTTATTACCCCCTTTTTACCAATATATTGCCTACTTCTAATTTATTGTTAAATAAAATATTTATTTAAGAGTATAAAGGATATATATATATATATATATATATATATATATATATATATATATATAGATTATAATTAATAAAGAACCCCTATCTACAATAGCACGGTTTCCATTCTTTTTTTTCAAATTTGAAATTAATCCATACATTGTTCCGAATATAAAAATTTCTACCTGCAGAATTTTGTTTTTGAATGTAGAATTAAAATGTGTACTTCAAAGATGCTGAAGTGAAATTATAATTAAACATTCTGAATCGAAGTATGAAATGAAGTTAATTTAAGAAATTCTAAAAAACCCTACAGCTTTTGAATTGCTATAAGAAAGAAGAGTCTGATGTATTTTCAAATTTCATTTTCGAATTCTGAAATTTATACAAATATTGTCATATTTAAGTTATGGAATACTCATTTTGTTTAATATTTTCTAATCAATAAAATGCTCAATTAACAGTGCTAAACGCTAAGCTGTATAACTATAATTTCTTGAAAAATCAGTTTTAACAAAAAGTATGTTTCTAAAATGAAAATTTTTCCAGTAATAAGAAATAATATCATAATAAAGAAATATACATAATACAATAAAGGAATTTACTATGCATTATACAATGCTATGTCTTTGTATTGTAATGAAAACTAAAAATACAACCAACAGAAGAAGATACAATGTGTCCTTTTTTATTCTTATTATGATGTAATCCTTTATTTTCAGTTCATATTTCATTGCTAAATACTGCATCACGTTTACAAAACACTGCTTAGTAGTATTTTTGACATACCACATAAGAAGTTCAGATTAGACTGATCTTTTACTGTGATTGTTGCTCTTAATGTTTGTAGAGAAGGTCACAAGACAAGTAGGACGGACAGAAATAACCACATGTCCTTCGCCCATAAAAAGATACCTCAATTTTCTAATTCACCCAGTTGATTACATGATGACTCATAACAGAAAAGGTTTTAAAATGTTCAAAATGTTCTGGCAGACAATAAAGAATACGAATATCACCCGTGTCACGAAGCGATTGTGTTCTTATTTGTCACAGACGAACGTTCTTTCGATCAAGAATCAAGAACAACGAACAGCAGCTGCTTTCGTTTTATATTTAGAGTCTATTTAACTGCGATTTAACGCTGATTATTCCAAAGGCTGTGAATGTGATCCTCTATCTGTGATTATTGATGTATATAGATTATGCACAAAAAGATAATGAATAGAAATTCTGACAAATAAAAATGGCGCAAGGAAACCATACCGCGGATTAATATTCATAATCTAACATTATGTGTCGATGCGCGCTGTTGCCCAAACGATTTTCATATCTCAGCAAGAATCAAAACAAACATTAACTATGGTGTTTCTAAGTTCTCTTTGCTTTCAATGCGTTTCATTTTCTTTCAAAAACTCGCAGTAACGTTCTAAAAAACGTACATCACTATTATTTGTGGCTTTAACTTACAGAAAAAAGTCAGACTTGGATTTTTCAACAATACTAATTATCTGATAAACTTTTACAGTTTGCAACTGTGCAAAATAGACTAATATCTTTTTAAGTATTTTTAGAAAGAAATAAACACTAGAAAAGCTGTTAGAATGTAATTTACTTTTCGATAATAATAATTATCTGATGAACTACTTGTTGTTCTGTGTCGTAGAACAAAGAATAATATTTTTCGAAAGATATATTTTTGCACTGTTATTAGGGAAAAAAGAAATTGTCATGGGAATGAGCTTAAAACGGTATTGGGGCAGAAATATGATCAAAATACAACGAGGAAAAATAGGTGACTCCCTCTAATTTGTAAAATAAATAAAGATGATAAATGAATTATCATCTAATGTAGTGAATTCACTTCCATTTACTGATGGAAAGAAAATTGTTATAAATATATTTTTTATTTCCCTGCTATGCGGATTAATATAGCAAAAAAGGAATTTTTCAGACATTTTCCGTAAAATATTATTCGAAGAATAAGTCATTTGACAGCTAATGGTTTTCTGCAATTTTCTATCTCGTTTTTTATTTTATTATTGAGGAGTTAACTATATCTAAATCATTTTGTTGTTATAAAATTGGTTTTAGAAAGAACCTCAAGAAAAAGGTTTTTTTTTTCATCTGCTTTTTATATCTCTTTTTTTACCTTCTCGTATACGTGTATCAAGTAATCGTTTAAAAGAAGGAATTCGAGATTTTAACGAATCTCCACGTTTTAGACTGTTATGAGTTAAAAAAACACATTTTTCGAAAACGTCCTCCGTCTGCCTGTGATGAAAATAACACAAAAACGATTGGAATTAGATGGTTGACATTTAATATACGGTCTTTACACTAAATTTACAGATTTCTATCGAATTTTGAATAAAATATGTTTAGAGGTAAAAGATAAAATCTGTTCGAATATGTTAACATGATAACTAGAAAATTAAGAGAGCTAGATAGATGAGATTCGGTTCACAGATTTAACATCTGTAGCGTAGACACCAATCAAATTTGGAGTCACATCCATCAAGGATGTGACCGTCTGTACTTTTAGAAGCGTAAATAGGATAACTCAAAAATACAATGCCTTAAATATATCTAGTTTGGTAAGAAAATGTGTGATTTCAAGTGCCTTTTTGTGTCAGTTTTTGTGTCAATCGTTTCGGAAAAAATGAGTCTAAAACGCAATTTCCATTTTTGGATATTAATAAGCTCATGCCAAAGTTTAATTATCGTATAACTCCGCGAATATCACATGATACATTCAGAAAAATGTTCAATGTTCATTTTCAAATGAAAAAGTCACTATTTCGTAATTATTGCCTTCTCAGTGCCATTTAACACATTCTCTAGCATGACAACACCTGAGCTGGTATCACCTCTCCACAGCTCGCCTGCAGTAAGACGTTTTTTCTGACGGATTGAAAGTGCCATAGACCCCCTTACACAACGGTTCTTCGGTGGCATCGAGTCTCGAACCTTACAGCTCCCACGCCGTGACCTTACCACCAGGCCACCTCGGCCGAGGGATTCTGATGAATCTACACATTTAAAGTTTAATAAACACTTTTTTTTGGAGAATGTCTGTCTATCGACGACAAAGAAAACTAAAAAATACTTTAAGTCATATGGATAAAATTTGACCTCGGTCTTTACGCCAAATTTGTATTTCATCAAATTTGAATAAATTATGTTCACAAAATGTTTGTCTGCCTGCCTGTCCAAATATAACACGATAACTACAAAACCAGGAGAGCTAGATAGATAAAAGTTGGTAAGCCTATTTCAAATTTATAGTGTAAACACATATCAAAAGGCAGACCTTCTGTCTGTCTGTCTGTCTGTATATTCAGAAACATTTGAATGAGATAACTCAAAAACACAATATGTTAAATGTATTAAATTTGGTACGGGATTTTGTGAATGCAACTGTAGTTTTAATTCAAATTTCTGTTTCAATCGGCCGGAAAAAACACATCTAATGTACAAACTCGATTTTCAGATGCCATTGACCACACAACAGAGATTATTCGCCAAATATCTCTCCAAGGATACCATTATAGATTCAAAAGAAAAGTTGAATTCACACCAAAGGATAATATTTCGTACCTATGGCGTTCTTTGAGATAAACCCTTTGTTATAATATATGAGAAAAATTTGGAGGAGAATTAGTCTTGCCTGTTTTTGTTTAATATCATATATTAACTGCTGATTGATTGATTCTGTATAGAACAAACCGTTTTGTGACGTATTAACTACAACGTTAGACAAATCCCCGTCGAATCATTGTCATAATGATCATGACTTCATCCCAACATTACATTTTCCTTTCCCACTTTCATGCACCATTGTATGAAATTAAATCTTTGCTAAACAAACTTACTGCCAACGGCCTAGCACAGGTCTTCCCCGTGATCTGGGTGTCCCGGATTCAAGTCGAGGTTCGGGCATGGATGTTCTTCTGTGTGTTATCTGTGAGATGTGTGAATGTCCTCCTCTGTCAAAAGGGCTGTGCAAGAGAATATGCGTGTATAGCTAAGGCATACTATTGGCCCAAGTTGGCCCTATTTAAAAAAGAGGTTAACATTGTTGATTGCATCAGCGAGTTGTCCATGGCAAAAGCCATTAGAAACGGCAAAAAAAAAAAAAAACGAATTTAATTAGAAGTATGTATTTTGACTCTCTCGAATAATGAGCAATCGTAGATCCTGCATATAAGGCACGCTTTAAAAGTTATGCGTCTTGATGTGAATCGGATTCGGAATGAACCGTGTATATATTTCATGCTCTGCGGTCTGACATTTCATATTCAGTAGAATGCCAAAAATATGCGAGAAAATATCAATGGGTTCAAACACCGCAAGCTGGTTTTCTGGATTCTACAAATGTTTTTAATAGTAATTATTGCATTCATATTATTATAATACAGTAATAATGTGCATTATATATTTATAATATAATACATAACACAGTAATTATAGGTGTTTTATAGTATATTATTTCTGTTAACAGATATTCTAAATTTAGTTATTAATCATCATTAATTATATGTACTTCTGTGCTATGAAATATTATTTAATTTCTAGGCGTTTCTTCTATGATCACAGCAACATATTGTTATGAATTTTGTGTAAATTAGATGTAAATACTGTAAATGCACTCTTGAAACAATGCTTGAAAGTGCACTCTGTGAGACATTGTTCTCTGTACCCCTCCTTCAACCTACGACAAATTTGTGAAGTTCTTTTTGTGCGAAGAAATTGGATAATGGTTATTTGTGTTGTTCTGCAGACATCCATCGTGCAACAAGCTACCGAAACAACTCACCAGAAATGAGGACGCTGATGCGAAGCCATCTACTACTCATGCGAAACTGGAAATATCACCTCGACATCTATTGACTCACACATTAATTCATTGCGATTTGATACAGTGCCGCTAAAACTACCGTTTAATCACCAAGATAATCTTATACGAATTTGGTATCGAAGTCGAGACTACATACCAAATATCACATTTGTGATACGCTGAGAATTTGCATAATCGCATTCCATTGCATATGAATAAACGTACTTTACAAACGTATATGTGGATATCTTTTGTGGATCTTGTGCGAAATATAGCAGCTTTTTAACGGTCTAATAATAATAAAAAATGTGCCAAAGATTAATCGCCAAAAATTTAGTCAAGGATCATGCAATAGATTCAGCAAAACTGGTGTTTCTAATTTCTGTCCCATTAATTACTTTGTTGAATAATCACGCACACATGTGAGTCTACGAACTATTGACGGGTTTGATAGATTTTTTTCAATATTCAAAAATTTTAGTAAAAAAAATAATCCTCAAATTTAGTAAATTTTTTATAATAATTTTTATAACTTGATGCGTTTTAAAAAGTTGTTCGCAGAGTCAGACATAAAAGTAGGGAGTGGACTTTCCCAAACTTTCTCTTTAAAGTGTTATCTTTCTCTTTCTATGTGTGTTAAAAAGTGTTATCCCAGGAAACACCTTACTTAGTATTGGCGTACTACCTATATGTGGTATTATTTTTTGGCTTGAATTCAGAAATCTTACTGAACCTATTGCATGATTCTTGGCGAGACTTTTGGCGATTAATCTCTGACATGTGTTTAAAGGCATCTGAAAATGCTTTTTTAAAAGCGTTTTTCTCGTTAAAACTAGTTGTATAAGTCGTAACAGAAACTACAGCTGTGGAAAAATGCAATTGTTGGTACAAAATCATATACATTTAAATCATTGCATTTTTTATTGTCATGTTATTTGTTAGGAATGGAAATATAGACATAAAATTCTCCCACTTGTTGAATTTGGCTCAAAGTTTGATAAATATCTGCACCATAGATATTGAATTTCCTTACCAAATATTATCTATCTAGCTGTCTTTGATTTTTGCAGTTAGCGAGTTTAACTATATGTGAATAGTCGTACAGACAGACTACCAATGAACGTATTTTGCTCAAAATTTATTAAAAATTAACAAATTTGGTCTAAAAACTGAATACAGGATTCCATTTATCTAACTGATAATGTTTTTGAATTAACCTTGTACCAGATAATTAGACAGAAATAATGCCAAGCAAAAGTTTTTCGAACTCATGAATGTCTCAAATGTGGAGATTCGTCGAAAGCTTGAATTTGAATTTTTTGACAATTATTAGGTAATTGCATAAATATCAGGAGTTTTTTTATGTGCTATATTTTAATAAAAATTTGCAATATTTTATAAAATAATGAATAAAATTAATCATCTACTTTTAGGTTATAAAAATGCGTGTCGATAATCATACTCATATTCCTCATATTAGGCTTATCGTCTTCCAACACGATAATGTGCATTCACATGGTGAGCGACTCCTGTCGAATGCATCGCCAATAAGGGCTGGAAAATGTCTCAACGGTCGCCAAATATTCCCACAGAAGCGCCTACCGACTACCAGGTCAATCGGTGGCTAAAATACAGACAAACGGACAAAGTTTAAGACGATTTCGATAAAAGTGCCGAATGTTAAAGCATGGACTGCCACCAAAAACTTAAATTCTTTGCCCGTGGAATCGACCGTCTTCCAGCAAACGGAAAGCGTGGTGACTACTCTGTGGATTAATCATTTCAAAATGTCACTGTTGAATTTTTATATATACTTTTTCATAACAAATAGGGCTCAAGAACGTCTGATAATATCGTTTGAAAGCCCTTGATAACTATGCCCCAACCCAATATTTTATCCATACTTAGGACCACTAGAAAGTAAAAAGAACGTTCGAAACAGAGCTATTAGTAGACATGTTACCGTTAAAGTATATAATGCAGTTATTTTATAGAATACCTAGTAATTCCATGAAATAACTGATCGTATCCTTTAAAGTGTGTAATATGATATTAATTTGACACTTTATCTAGTTATTCTGTGAAATAACTAGGTTTTCTATAAATTAACTAATGAGAGACAGTTAAAGTGTAAAATAAACTATTTATCTAATATGAAATAACTAGGTATTCTATAAATAAACTAATGATAGACAATTAAAATGAAAAAGAAGCAATTTATCTAATTTATGAAGCTTATAAACGATATTTATGGAAACGCACGATAAAATCATTTGTTTCAACAAGGATTACTAAAATGACACTTGGAATTACAAAGAACATTATTTCTAAAACTAAAACATTTTTTGTTGACACACTGGGTTTTACACGGACATTTTCTAAATCCTTGACCAGTATTTAAACTTTGATCTGTAGCGACCGACCGGAGCGATATTTCTACATCCGGTACTTTTTCGATTTTAACTAATTTTTGCTCGCAGACACTGAACTGGGAACGGGAATTTAATTGTTTTAAACGGCCGTTTCTTGTGCCCAATTGGAAAAATCCTTTTTCGGTTATTTTTATGATGATAGCTAAAATAGATTTGGCATCACCTTTTCCCCTATCAACTTCAGGCACTGGGACATGGACGGTAAATCCCACAGAGGATTCAGAATGAGATTTATCCACCATTGATTTCATCTTTTTCGCTTGAATTTCTGTAATTCAAATGAATGGAATAGTTCATAAATGCAGTATGGTTGGAAGGTAAATGTATTTGTCGTGCGAGATATATGATATAGATTATTTTACACTTTAACGGGCTGCAGATCGATATTCTATGAAATAACTAGTTAAACCTCGAAATACAAGAGAGTTTTGCAATTTAACGGACACGATCAGTTATTTCATGGAATAACTGGGTATTCTATAAAATAACGTATTTCATACTTTAACGGTAACAGACATATTAATTCAAATTAATTAATCATATGATTGTTACATTCCGTGAATTAACTCCATTGCATTTATATTTCCCAGGCGTTTGGATACTTCAAATAAAGCCCTCTACTTAAAAGAATCCTGCATTCCATTCTTTAAAATAAGTCGCCAAGAATCGCAATCTACCCAAGATGGCTATTTTAAAATCGCGATGTAGAGCCATCTGTTTTTTTTGCGGGTGTATTTCAATACAATGGCGAGTCTTCCATAAAATATGATAAACGATTTTGAGCGTCTTTCGCGCTTGGATGGGCACAAATGGCGTCGTCGATGTGCACTCTGTCCAATGACCCCTCGTCAAACGCGAACATCGCGCGACTCCGCTTTCGGGATGGGGCATGGGAAAATGGAATGGATTTCGTATCCGACAAGCCAAAACATAAAAACCTTTTTTTTTTCCTAAATAATTTGGTGGGAAAGTTAAGTGATATATTTACCATTGTGTGGTCCTTTTGTTTAAAATGAACCCTTCAAAAAAGACAGAAAAAAATGTATCCCACGCTTTAGGAATAATCAGTGTGCATATGAGTTTGTTTTTCGTTGAAAATTAATGATTAATAATACATGTAATTATTAGTAGAATAAAATGCATATGTTAGCTTATTTTTGGATAATATAAGAATAATAGAAGAATTCTTGGACATATTACAAAATTATATAGAAGAATAGATTAAAATAATGGCATTCTAAATTCTTCTATGCCATATTCTAATAATATGACATAAAATTTTATTTCAAAACATTGTTACATCTATCGGATAGAAAAACATCTATCAGACTATATTTCTCAGAATCCGATAGATGGCGTATACGTATTCTGATGAAGATTTAATGAGAAAATTTCACTTAATAGTTATAGAATGAAATTTTCCGAATTAATTTTTTTAGAATTCTTCCATGTCCAATATGGAAATATTTATGTGTTAGACGCTTTTCAGTAATTTACAGAAATTAAAGCAATAGATCATAGCTAATAGTCAATCTATAACGCCTCATATGCTTGCAAATACATTGCAAATGCATGCAACACATACACATGCATTGCAAATACATACATTGCAAAAACATATGCTTGCAAATACATTATATGGTGTAAAACTGAGTATTATTTGGATATATTATCCGCAGTCAAATGATATCCCATTGAAATTTATTAACTTTACCAGATCAAGTTCAAGCATTTAAAGACATCTTGTTCTTGTAACTTATATTTTTGCTTCACATAATTTTTCTATCTGTTCAAGATGTCTCAGACACATTTTATTGTAATTCATTTCTTTTCTTTCCTTTTGAAGCTGATAATATTAGTAATATAAATGCTATCTTATTTGGAAAAACTAATAAATTAGTATCGACTGTAATTTCAATGTTAATTAGTGGTGCTGGCATTACTTTCTTTTTCAATGTGTTACCAATATAGTTGAGAATTCTCACCTTAAAATAAATCATAATTAATAAGTATTCTTTTTTTGTTAAAATAATAGATTTTCGATAAAGGATAATCGTCATTTAACACTTCTTAAAATAAAAATAAAGCATTTTATTTTTTTCACTAATTGTCTGATATTTTTTTAAATTTTGATTTTAACTTTCTTACGCTGACTTTTTGACTATTCTTGGTTCAAAGCAATACGGTTTCAGTTACATTTTGAAATGAATATTAATGAACCGTAAATAAAAAGTGGAGTAAATTACACATATTTATTACTTAGACAAATGCAAAAGCAAATTAAGGATGAAATTCTGAGAAATAAAGATTTAGTTCCAACAATATTTCTAAAAGAAAACAACATTTAAAAAATAGCCAATTGCTTAAAAGTAAGTAGTTACATCTACAAAAAAAAGTTTGTTACTGCATTTCCATCAAGTTTATATTAATCGTGGTTAATTCCAAATTTTCATCCTTAGACTGATTCGAATTCATTGAAACGAATTTATCAAATTATACATTTTTTAAGACCCTCTTGGGTCTCTGTATAAAGATTCGGACAGCCTAATTCCTGTAAATTACCTTTAATGTCTGTAACATAATTTTTTCTCAATTCAAATAGAAGTTTTTAAATCATCTTATATACAAAAATTATTAACTCTTTTTATCCAATTATGTTTTCTATGGATTACAGGCAAATTTTACTCTCAAGAAAAAAAATATTAAAACTTATTTTGGATGTCAGTTAAAAAGGAAAGAATATTTCATTACTAAAAGAAACTACTGTATAAAACTAATCATTCATGCTTAATCACTCACACACGACAAATTCAATTAGTAAATTGATCTGCATAAAGATAAAATGGCATCGAAGAGCTGGATAAATCATGGTGAGTAAATGATAAATGATACTTAATCATTAAATAAATTGACAAAATTATGTTCCATAGAAATAAGTTTAAAAAGGACAAATACAAGTGTTAAAGGAACAATTTATTCAACAATTTATTTGATTCATAAAATGAATAAATTATTTCATTTATTTTCTTTTATCTGATACATGAAACAAATCGTTTGCTTCATTTTTCGTATATCTATCTTAAAACGCAGAACAAGACAAGAAAAAAAGAACTATGGCAGTAATTCGCAGACGATTTTTTTTCTTCTTTTTCTTTTGGATAGTTATAAATTGAAAAAAAATTATAATTTTATTCTACCTTTTAACACAGAAAGATAAAATAAAATTATCCTTGAACTCCAAAATGAAAAAAAAAGCATAAAAAGGCAACCTCTTTTTTCTCCCCAGAAATTATCGTGTTGTAAGAAACGGGTACGTGACCAAAATTAAATATTCCAATAAATCAAGCAAAGCATAGAAATGCAATACGATGCTTCTGTTCAAAGCCAATCATATTTATTTTTATCGGTTTGTAATCTGATTGGAACAGAAGATTCCTTGTTCAGGAAAGTCTTTGTTAATTGTATTGTATCGCATTCATTTTCATTCGCACTGCAAATATCATGTTCGCTAATTACTTAAACAATTATGGAGGATTTATACATACAGCATTTATTTACCTTATTTAAATACTTAATGATTAAGTATTAAATAAGGTAAGTAATTTCGAATACTTAATGATTAAGTATTTGAAAGAACTGGTTGAGAATAAAGCTGTTGTGTGTCGAAATGTTTAAATTTATATGTAATCTAGAATCTAGAATATTTTGTAAAATCGAATTGCTCAAAAAGAACAAAAATACAAAAAAAATTATTTAAAAAATCCGTTTTTGGAATGATGCAAATATAATTTCGTAAATATAACTCAAACATATTTTTTTTTTTACTTTGAAATTCATCGACTGAATTCTGACTTTAAAAAATTGTTTTTTATTCTTTTTGATAAAAAAATAATATTATTTATAATACCATTTCGCCTCTGTTTTGTCATTTAAACTACTACTTTCAATTTCTTTTGCACGTTTTTTCAAAAAACTATTTTTATTTCCAAATGAGCAATATATACAACATATTATAATTTTTTTTATTTCTAAACTAAAATCGTAACTGTAACAGATTCGTTTTAACGCAGATTTCCATTCCGAATTAACTATCCATTCGTCTTTAACTTCAACTTTTATCGCCATTTCGACGAATTTAATTTCTACGAGTTTAGCTAAGATTGTAATTTCTAGTAACACAGGTGGCGATTTTCGCTCACAACTAAGATTAGATATTGAAATAAATGAAAAATATTATGTATTTTTTTTTATTTTACTTAATTTATGAGCATTAAAATTTCAGATCAAATTAAAGCTACATTGGAAACTATTGGATAAAGAGAATCGGTGACTATATCTATTTTATCTGCAAACGATTTCTTTTTCATTCTACACAATTTGAATTCTAATTAATAATTCACAGGTGTCACATTCTGTGTGTTCTCTCCGATCCCCAAGGCATAAATGAAAGAATAAGTATTATTTTTTTCCGTTCTATAAAGTTTCGAACTGAATTGATGATTGATGATAGGTATAAATTATCAGCTGCAATATGATATGATTTGGATTAACGGTCTGCCTTTACTATTAGCGGTGTGATATATTATTAAAACGATCTCAATTGATTTAAATTTATAAATGAGACATCAATTGCAAGAATAATCATATATGTTTTCTTTTTAACCCAGACTGTCCCATTTTGACGAACAAGTCCACGTGCCCATTATCGTTTGCTGCAGCTAGAATAAATTAAAGATAGTAAAATTGAGGCCGACGTACAATTTAAAATCAAAATAAAATCTTAAGTGCGATTATACTTTGCTAACAATTAGTAATACGAACAATGCATTTTGAATATCAGGAGATTCCGTTCACGTTGATCCTTTATCGTCAACTTTTGCATAAAAAAAGAAGCTAAATTCTTTTAGTTATAACTAATTGAAAGATAGTTGCTAATGGGTGTTTTGTTTCAGTCTAAATTTCACGGTATTCTTAGAATGTTAAGTTCAAAATTAAGAGCTTGAAGGATAAGATAGTATCTTTTTTAACCGTTTCTGATGTAAAAACTGTTTAAATAGATAATACATTGTAATTAATTTTAAATGAATAATGTAATTTTGTGATCTTATTTATAGAGTAATAATTATCAACAGATAATTAAGCGATTTGAAACAAAACGAATCGTTTCGTGTTTTTTTTATATAACCATTTAGCATTTGAATGTTTTATTCTTCTCACATTTTGAAACGTACCATGAAACCAGATAAAAACATTGGGTATATAAAACAGAAATTGTTACATGAAAGTAACGTGGATTTCTTGATTTTTTTAAACTATTGTTTTTGATTTGCGTTTATTTTAATGTAAACAATTACATTTCTAACCAAGATTTCTTTGAAAGAAACAAACATTCTTTGGGGGAAAGATTAAAGTATCCGGAATAAATATTTTTATAATTGTGTATTTTACTGTAACTTCTTTTTATTTTTCTATTCATGATTAGTCAGATTTTAAAAAATTTTAAGATCTGAAACTGGTTATCTTGAATAAGCAATATTCAAATTGAAATGTCAATTTTCAAGTTTGGTTGTATTATCTCCGAGCAACGCTTAGTCAAGAAAGATTTCTAATAATTTTTTTTCAGCTGTTTAATAGCAAAATTTCCAGAAGGGGCTTACCATTAGTAGAATTTGACGAGATTTAAAGTATTCTGTTTTAGAACGCTTCGGTCAAAAGAACTGACGGTTATTATCCGCACTATTCTTTTAGTATTAATAGTATCAGTTATTAATTGACGTTGGTTACTTTCTTCAATAAGAAACAAAAATTAGAAGAAGTTCACGACATTGATAAAGCGCATTTGTTTAAAGAAACTAAATACATCTTCTCGCCTAAATTATTTCTTTTATTCTGAGCAGTTTTTTCCAGGTCCGAATTAAACCTCAATAAAAGCCCTTAGGCTATGCTCTCTCTAAACTTTCAAATCCAAAAGTGTTTTTTTTTTATCCATTTAGATTTCATCTTTATAAAAATCGTTTCCAAGCAAGAAAATATGAGAATTACAAGAAATAATAAAATAGTTAATTGAAAAAAAGATATACTTGCTCCAATAATATATAGAATGTAAAAATATAGTTAAAATTAATTTTATTAACAAAAAATACTCAGATTTGTTTATAATAATTATATTAATATGCCTAATATGCCTTTTATAATAAAATCCTAACGTTATTGTAAAACTAGTTATATTTGAAATTTAAATGATTTTTTTTTTATTTTAATTGAATATGTCCATTCATGTACATGTTCCTTACAAATCAACTGAAAACACAAAATTGAAAAACTAAAAATGTTGCAAAAATAAATAAATAAAGATTAAAATGAAATCTGCCATGCATATTTCAATGTATCATGTCAGAACATCATTTCTTGAAAGGCCAAGCACCACGTGCTCGTGCGAGTTAAATTATACTTTTATTCATTTTAATTGTTTCATTGAATGAGTCACTTTAGTATTGAAAATGATCCAAAAAACTTTGTCTCGCATTTACTGTTTAAAAAAATATCCCATTTCCTATTTATTTCATTTCACATAATCACGTGCTCAAAATGATATCTTTCTAGGTTTTGTTTGCTGTAGGTTATTGTTGTAATTTATTTTTTTTAATCAGAGCTTTTGTAAATGCAATGGCAACTCGTTATTAAAAGCTAATTATTTTTTTTAGATGCTCGTGCAGATAATAAAATTTTTATTTTTGGCCTGCAGAGTTTTATTGACTCCAAAAAACTCATTCCAAAAACAACATCATGTTCTGACATGATAAAAATCTCCAAGACTCGTACAAAATTACGGAATTCTTATACAGTTACTTGGTTTGCCTTTTTTGATAATCTTGGCAAGTTTATTTTTATATGATTTCCCGCCATTTGCATCGGAACCCGCCCCCCCCCTTGAAAAGTGGAACAGTGGGGTAATATTGCATATAAGTTATTGAAAAAGGCAGTGCAGATATTGGTGAATGTACACCATTTTATCTCCTTCAGGGGGGGTCTCCACCATTTTGTCTCCTGAAAAATTCTTTGAAGATAAAATAAAAAGGGTTAATAATAAGCATACTGAATGAATGTGATGGAATATATATTTATTCAGTATGCTTATTTCATCCAAGATTATCTTTCCTGGATATGTAAAATACTTTTGCAGTACCCGTGGCGTGTATTATCATGATTAAAAAATGTTAACAATTCATTACTTTAAAAATTGTCAAACAGTGGACCCCAGTGGGAAAGAATCTGCTTTTAAGGTGGGAACTAAAGCTGATCCATAAGAGCTATCATCAGCTCCTGAGGAGACACGTTTTCATCATCTGTAGGAGGTAACTAACTGTAGACAATATCTATACACTGCGAGAACCAACCACTACACCAGAAGCTTTACATACCTATGTCTGATGTGTCCCTGATGAAGATAACAATAGCTTGGCTACTCCGTCCTGTCACGAAAGTATACGGATTAAATATAACTGATCGAAGGGCCTCGACAGCATTAGTGGGAGTGGTTGCAAAGTTGAGTCCTAAGGACCATCACCGGCCACGGCACAACCTTTCCTGTGGGAGGCATATCACGTCATCGGTAGGTGATAATCATCCACTTTTCTTTTCAATACCCACTCGGGTGGCAAGAGCCAACCACCATGTCGGAAGTTTCTCATCCCCATATCTGAAGACCCCCATGGTGAGACTTTTAATAAAGATAAACACGACTCCGAAAAAAAAGGGGTAATAAACATATGAGAAATTACGACATATATGTTGTTGTTGTTACTTATGGCACTTGCCTATGGACAAGCCCCCCGCTGATGCGGCAGCAGATTTAAACCGAAAGGAGCGTCTCTTGTTTTTGAAACTGCGCCAACTAGGGCCAAGAGAGTACGACTTAGCAACACACTCACCACATTTGCTTGCACAGCCCCCTTTTTACAGGGAGCACAGTCACATATCTCACAGATAGCACACAGAAGAATAACCATGCCCGAGCCGGGACTCCAACACAGGACTCCCAGAATACGAGGAAGATGCACTACCATTGTGCCAGAAAGCCGCCCGATTTATATAAATCTATTAAACAATGAGTCCATTTTGGCATTCATTGTTCTTGTCTGATGCATTGAATCTTGATGAAGCCTTGAAGGTGTTAATATCTGAATGTGCACTCATCCAATCTTTAATATTTCAGCTTCTATCAATCTTCAACCCAGTTAGCGGGCAAACATTCGAAATTATAATGCGCATCAATTATGCAACACATTTTAATATGTAGCATTAAAAAATATCTATTAATTGAAAATTTTTTACAAGTGTTTTAATTTTAAATAATCTCTACGATTTCCAGCGTTAATTATTTAAATATGGCAGATTGAAAAACACTTAACGGACGGACGGACTTAAAATGTTCCAATTTCTACTGATGGTTCGCAAAGAATGAAGTAAATTCTAGAACCATATATTCACCTACGAAAGAAGGAATCGGCGAAATTCATTCTTTGTGCGTGAAAAGATATTCTACCCCTACTGAGAATTAATATAAATTCTTTCGAATTTGCTTAGGACTTTTAAATTAATAACATACAGTTCAAAAAACCGTTTTGAATATGGAAGAAACTTATATTCCTTAACCTTGAAACATCTTTTTAAACCTTGGGTTACAATTTCAGCATTTTAATGGAGCAACTTATTTACAAAACATTCAGTGGGCCTTAACATTCAAAACACACTTTGAAATTGCCCTGATTTTTATGCTGCTAAAAACCAAGTAGTTATGACATATATATCAGTAAACAAGCGCTATAAAAATGTGCCACGACTACTCAACTCAGTCTTTTTTTTTGTTATAGTTAAAGTTCTTATTTCACTCGCCGAGTTATAACAAATATTATTCTCTGTTCGCGCTCTTTTTCTGCTCTGAATAAAGTTCATATTCAAATCCAAACGCACAAAAGAAAAAAGAGATGTTTTATGTTTTTCAATGTCACCGTTATCAGCCACCGTTATGCAAACGAACATGTGAAATGGAACTAATGCAAAAAGATCTGTCATGTATAAAAAGATGCCATCAAAGCATACAAAGATATTGAATAATAAATTTAAAACCAGGAAGAATATCGTCTGCCACTTTTTGATTTGTCTGTCAAATATTGATTCGTTTTTAATGCGTAAAAGTTTCTCAACCGAATATTCAATAATGAAACGTTTTCGTGTTTTTATTTTCTTATTCGAACAGGATGGTTGTGATGATTTAATGACAATTCGTGTAACGTTCTATTACGATGTAAATGGAGTTTCTTTTTGATGACAATTCGATGTTTCCCGTTTAGCGCTCATAAAATTTGACAAGGAAGGAATTGAAGAAGGCCGTTAATGTTTCATTCCGAACAGTTAATAATAATAATAAAAAATTATTTTGAATTCCGTTATCGTATTCCGTTCGGCACCCTAACGAATAAATCAAAGTATGAAGAAAAAAAAAATTTTTTTTTTCTGTTTCGTTGCTTGAGAGCTTTAGAATAAAGTGCATAAAAAGATTAATTTTTTTCAGGTTTGAAAGTATTAAAATAATAATAAAAAGAGGATGATCTTTTTTTAAATTCCACATGTAATCTGTTAATATCAGATTCAAAACTGAATTAATCTATAAAATCTTTTGAAAGATATGATTAAAATTATATATATTATATTATTATATTCTTCACATTGTCTCATTCCTACAATGAAATAAAAATCAGAAGCAAGTCCTTAAAACATTAAAATGCTTTTTTTAATTAATAACCTTGATTTGTAATTTTATCAGCAAAAATATTTATTAGCAGTTTTTAGTTTATAATACGAGCAATATTTTCATTATTGAAGAAGTATAAATATCTTTTAAATTTCATTTATAAAATTAGCTTTCAAAATGTTCTTTATTTTTGTCTTATTGCGAATAACAAATGTCACAATATCTGAATTCTTGTCTCCGAGATAAGTGTTTTTTCTAATTCATTTAGTTACTAAAAGAATTAAAAATATAAACATTTATATATTTAAAATCTTTTTAAGATTCATTGTTCTAAAAAAATTTCAAATATAATATTATTTAAAACAATTATTTCTTGAATATTTAATTTACCTATGAATTGAAAATCGTCTGATGTATTTTCGATATTCAAACTTATCATGGAATGTTTTTAAACGACTCACAAAACTTTTGAGCGTTTTAAATTTGAACCTAACATACACTCATTGGCCAATGAATTAGATACCTTTGAGATTTTCATTTGAATGCTTGCTAGGGTTGAAGTATGCAAATTTTTGGTTATGACGTGGGTTATACGAGGTTATAATGCTAATATAAGTAAGGTGTAGGAGTCCTTTTCGCGATGAATGAGGGAAAATGGGAAAACCGACAGATCTTTCACCATTTGAAAAAAGGGCTTATTGTTGTTGCCCGTTTAGCAGGTGCCTCGATTTCGAAGACGGCAGTTCTCACTGGGTTCTCAAAAGCAGCCATATCAAAGGTTTTCAAAAGTTGGAAACAGAACTCACAGTCCTTCTCTAGAAGACGTAACTGCGATTCGAGCAGATATCCAAGAGAGTGATCGGCGTCTTCTATGCTGAATTGTAGGAAGAACTGGAACTCTACCGTAATTCAACTAAATCAAATCGTCTGCGAAGGCTCTTCCCGACAGATTTCAGCTCTAACAGTGTTCAGAGAATTTCAGACAATAGGAATGCATAGTCGAGTGCCTGTGAGTAAACCACTCATTTCTGTCCGACACGCAAAAATTCGTTTGCAATGGTGTTGGGCAAGAAGACATTGGGTATCTGAGGATTGGAAACGGGTAATGTGGTCAGATGAATCACGCTACACCTCACTCTGCACTGATGGAAGACGTCGAATTTGGCGAGCACCCCAAGAAGCAATGAATTCATCTTGCTCTCATACTGTCCAAGGGTCTGGAGCTTGTATCATGATATGGAGCATGTTATGCAGGCATGATAGTGGCGCCCAGGTGTTCCTCAAGGTTAAACAAACCACCAAGCAGTACCTAGATATACTGGAAAATCAAGTGCACCCTGCAATGTTGCATTTTGATCGTAATGGCGATGGATACTTCATGGACGATAATGCAACTATACATGGTGCCAGAAGTGTTCAAAATTGGTTCGTAGAACATCAGTCTGACTTCCAACACCTTCCCTGACCACCACAAAGCCCGGATCTTAGCCCAATAGAAAATGTGGGGGATATGGTTGAAAAACGCATCCGACAGCATTCTCCATTTCCATCTAATTTACAAGATCTACAATGGCGCATAGCCAATGCATGGTATTCTTCAGAAGCTTGTAGGCTCGGTACCCAAACGAATTAGAGCAGTTATCCGTGCCAAAACATGGTCCAATAAAATATTGATCTTGGGTTTCTAATTCATTGGCCAGTGAGTGTATTATATTAGTAAAATAGCTATTATTGAAAAAAATCAATATACTTTCAGTCATTCGGTTCTGCTCTAACCAGGCTCCTCTTATTAACCATTTTCAGAATGACAAATGTGAAATATTGAAAACTCTCAGCTCAGGTGTCGTCCTCGTCATCTATCCTCGGTTCAAGATTACGAGGTCCGTAACTAAAAAACTAAAAAAACTAAAAAAAAAAGCTTTGAATGCATGTGAAATCACAATTATGTGATAAATGTTACTAGTCATACCTTTTAAGCAAGTAACTGCATTTTATTTTACACAGTATTATATCGTTATTTAAATTTTTTCTGCGCTTATAGTGTTTCCTTTTACGTGACGAATAAAAATTATTGGAGTCCTTCCAAGAACGCGCTCTTTCCTTTCAGTTTTATGATTAAAAATATCATACAAACGTTTTTCTGTAATTCCTGTTTAGTGCTGTATTTTTTTGGCGTGTATCTCGGAAAAAGAGGAAAAACAGAATAATACTATATATGGTTATCATTTCTTTATTTTATTTTTATGTTTGTTTAATTTAAATGTATCTTAGCAGGAAACGCACTGAGATAGCTTTGTATCAAATTTTTTGTTCACTAAATTAGGCAAAGTTTTTTTTCTCTTTGTTTTACTTATAATATTTTAAATTTGAAATATTAAACAGCATTTCTTTATATTTATGTATTCTATCATGATTAAAAGAACAAATAATAAAAAATAAAAATGGAGTTTAATGAGAAAGCATGGATTAATGGTTATCATTATTATTTTCAGACTTCATACTCGTTAACTGCAACTGCATCGGAAGAAAAAGCGTAGCGTGTTGTAACAAGCACGAAGAACAACAAACTATTTCAGAAGTAATTTATTAAAAAAATAGAATATAGGAAAACTATCCAAATAAAACAATAACGCGTAAAATACTATTTGAAAAGAGTGTCATTAGAGACAGACGTATTAAATTTTTTAAAAGTGATTTTGAAGTTGCTTAGAGCGTTTTTTTAAAAGAAATAATTGAAATTTTTATTTTATTGTTCTAGCATCAAAGCATCAAATAGAAGCCAGTTAATAATCTAGAACTGATTCGCTCCAAAACTTCCTGAAAATACGATCATTATGTTTTACTTTTAAATAATTTTTTGTTCCAAAGTTGGTAGAGCGGGAAATTAAACATAAAAAAAAAGTCATTTTCAATGTCTGAATAAATTCTGTAACACTATTTAAAAGAATGGATATAAATTATGCGTTCTCTTATAATTAATTATCCAGAATAGTAAATAACATTTTAATAGGACAAATATGTTGCTCTATTTTTAATATGGAAATATAACAAATCAGTTAATTTAATAAATGATAAAGAAACGTTAACTTATGAAATGGATGGAAGAATGAAAATGATTTTAATTCTATTTTATAAGCAGTTTGTAAGACAAAAGCAAAAATGAAAAACAATGGAACTGAAAAATATTTTTTGGAATTATTATTATTATTATTTTGAATAAAAAAGTATTATCTCAACTAAAAATAAAGTACGTACTAACAAAAAAATGTATTATTGATCTGTTCCACAAAAATATGAATTACCTTCATTATTTTATATCTTTCAAAATTCTTTATAAAAATTATTCGTATTAAAAATCAATTTAATTATACTTTGTTCTAGAATCTTTTAACTTACAAATGTTCTTATTGGTCTATTCTTCAGTCTTTTCACTTAATAGTTTAAGAATTTTTTTTAATTGAAATTAATAATAATAATAATATCAATAAGATATTTTCATTCTTTGTCAGATTTTAGTATGACATACACGTTAATCTGATAAAAACTTTCGAAATTGAAAGCACTTTTTATTTAAATTTATAATAGATTAAAAAAAACCTAACTTTTTAACTTTTACACTACAAAGATTCTTTCATTAATAATTTATTTATTTTCAGAAATAATGAAATTTATTTGACAATGCAAACAGCCTTGAATTAATATTTTAAGAAACATGTCTTGTCAAAGTTACTATTCATATAACCATATTAGAATATGTATGGAAAAATTTAGAGAAAAAAAATCGTTTTAGTTGATAAAATTCAAGACCTATCAGTTCGTGTGCTGACAACCAGAACGAAACACAACAGATATTTTGCACTGCTTTTCGTGATGTTTACTGAATTTGCACTTTAAATGAAAGACACTAGATTAAATAAAGAAATCAGTCACCCATGATATAAGACATAAAACTAAACTGAAAAAGGCAGTAAATCTCGGATAAAATTAGTTAAAAATAACGTTTGTAGGAAGTTCAAAGACCCGAAGCTTGCAAGAAGACAATTATTAGAATTCGTCATACGGCACATGAGTTCGCCATTTAAAAGAATATTTATACCCCGTATAACTGACATGTAATCTTTTTCTAATTACCTATTCTTGCAGCTGTTCGAACTAGGAAATTAGAAACTAATTTCACGATAATTGCATTTAATGAAAACATTAATCAAGTCTCTTCCTCGTATTCAGTTTTGACATTGTAAAAATTTCGTTTTTAACGAAGTCGTTTGCTTTTTAATTTGAATTTATGCATTTGGGTTCTTTGCACTTCAGTTCCTATTTAGGAAGTTTATAAACTTCCTCTTAGCCAAGCGATAATTTTCTCCGACTTCTTTTTTGATTCTGATTTTAATAACAGAAAAAGGAATGAAATTATGAAAAGTCCAGCACATTTTTTAATCTCAAATAAAGTTAGAAAATTGGATCAGAAGGACGTCAACCTTGTTACTTTCTTTTTCAATTGGATTTGACCGTCTTCAGAGCACAATTATGAAATATTTAAAAGAATGAAAATGAATGATATTTTGTTTCCTATATTGTTAGAGAAATCGATTTTTCTATTAATGATTTTTTTCGTTTATCAAATAACATGTTAAAAAGCAATCTTATTTTAGCCTTTTTAGGGACTGAGGTGTTGTATAAACAAGTTTATATATATA
>JAOUZG010007994.1:5221252-5237482 GCA_026289955.1 Argiope argentata | reverse complement strand
TATATATATATATATATATATATATATATATATATATATATAATTTTAAGTGAATTCTTATTTTGGTCAACAAAGAAATGATTTCATTTCAGTTATTTTTTTAATAAATAATTAAAATTGATATAAATAATTTATCAAAAAATTATTGATTTTCGCAAGAATTGAATACGCATTCTCACCTTCACAGAGAAAAAAACTGAAATTCTTGCCTTTTACCAATTGATCTACTGCCTGTTGATCTTGATTTTCATTACAGGCTGCTAAAAAGCAATTTAAAAATTCAAAAGTTAATTAAATTTAATTGAAAACATTCAAAAAGTAATTACATTTAATTAATGAATAAATATTGAAAAAACTTTATTAACATCGAGTGTCAGCCACTTCAAGTTTTAAAAAACGTATTTGAACTTGATTGGATGAATAAAAAGTATTTTATTAACGATGGAAAATTTGAACGAGATATATATAGAGAGAGTGTGAACTAATATTAGGAATTGAAATATTTGCCAGAGTACTTTATTCCGAAAAATGCACCTTATAAATGTACCTTGTATCATTAATAATATGTCTTTGGGAGAAAATAGTTATAATAGAGCTTATTAGTATGCAATCTTTAATTTATGAAATGCCATTAATAAGCAAATATTAGAATATCGAATGTGTATTTGGAATACCTTTTTGTCACCGATAATTAGCAAAATTTATCAAACAGCAACAATTTTAGTAGCAAATTTATATGGCAGTTTTCATGTATTTAAATCATTATGAACTATTGTGAAAGCAAGTTTGTGAAAGCACAGATAGATACACAATCTATCCCTTGGTTTGATTCCAAATTTGATACGTATCTGTACTTCAGATGTTGCATCTATTTATCTAACTTTATCCATTTAGCTCTCTTTAATTTATAGTTATCGTGTTAATTTATAATCGGACGGACCAACAGATTCCTTTTGAATGGGCTCTGCTCGCAATTTGAAAGGAAACTACAAATTTAATGCAGAGATCATAGACAGAATGCCATCCATTTAATTCAAAGCGATTTTGAGTTGTTTCTAAAGAAAGAAAGACAAAATTTGAAAATTGAGCTTTTCGAACTTAGGAAGTTTTGAAGTGTGAAGATCCTTCAAAATTTCTGTGGACAAAATATTAACGACTATACAATACTTCATATTTGTAAACTTCATATTCGAAAAAGGTAATAAAAAATACAGAATTTTGGAGTAAAGTTTCGGCTTTAGGCAATTTTAGCTTTTTTACAGGCTAAAGTAAACTGAATGCATCGATTGGTCCACATTGAATCTGTTATGGGAAATCAATCGTAATGTCGTATTATCGTAATCGTATTAAAATGGAAAAAATAGAGAATGTATGCTGTTTTAAGATTTATGTACCGTAAAATTTATGATGGAATTCCAGCTAAAGAAAGGGTTGAAAAAGTTTTTTCTTTCTTTCTTTCTTTTCTTCTTCTTCTTCTTTTTTTCTTCTCATTCTTATTTTTTGATATACAATGAAGAGAGAAAGTGACGTAATTCGATTGCGAGATTTCGATTAATTTTGACGTTTTAGTTCTTCATCCGTCTAAAAGATTAAATAAAAAATAATTGAAATCTGCTTTTCCAAATTTCATGTTGTTATGTGAGAACATTATTATTTTTTAAGTCATTGTTTGTCTTAATTATTTTAAATCATTATCCAATTAAACCAGTTTGAAACGATCATGTTACACAAACGTCGATATTTAAAACGTGTTTTTCCCCTCTTAAAATTATTCGACCCCCTAAAACTCTATCTCAAGGGTCAGATTTTTTTTCGCAGAAAATCCGGTTACATGATATTTTTTGTGTGTATACAACAGTCACATATAAAAGTTGTGCGTGTGTGGGGGGGGATATTAAATCCCTTTTTTTTTCTCTCTTTAAAATTAAATTTTTTAACAACATTTTGGTAAAATGAATAAAGAATTATCAAATATTTACTTTATGTCGAAACTTTAAAGTACTCAAGTATTTCAAAAGTATTTGATCTCAAAAGATAATACAAATTCTTGTCATTTATTAAATAATTTATTTGAACAACAAATAAGAATTATTTAAAAGAAAAATGACTTTTTTAAAGCATTAAGAACTAGAACATGAATCAGATCAAGCAAAGAAAAAAATAAATTAATATACGTATATATATATATATATATTATTGTGGCAACGAATTACATAATTCTTATCTATTTATATATAAGAACGATTCAAATATTGTGATATTTTATGCGATATTTTAAGCTTTAATTTCAATTCTAATTAGTTTCCAAAGTTTTATCTTAATTCAACCCATATTACCTTCATTCTAAAACAATCTCTTATTTCCTGGTCCCATTCCACTTTTTCTACTTAATTAATTCATCAAAAGCTTTGTAAAATTGTTGAATAGACTGAAAGTTGACAGGTTCCCAATCTCCGAATGAAGGAATAAAATACTGTCCAGCTAAGCACATTCCTTTAAAAGATCCCTATAATTCATTTATTTGTGATTGACACTTGTGTGAAATTCCTACTAAAATATCTCAGTATATATACAAAGAAATGAAATTTTAATTATATTTTTCTCATTTCGCTTTGCGTTGTTCTGCGTTGTCGTATCCGTTTGTACACCCGAGATGCAATAAAGCGAACTTAAAAATTCGAAAGTCTCTCCTCTATCTTCGAAACTGCCTTCAAAAATTATATGTTGAATATATATATAAAGATGCTTAAAACTTTGATTCAAATTCGATTAATTTCCTAATTTTTTGCTTAATTTAACCAATGTTAACTTAATTCTGAAATATTCTCTTTTTTCCTAATGGAATTCTACACTTTTTATTTAATTAATTCAACAGGAACTTGGCAAAAATCCTTGAATCAGCGGTTCACGCGCTTTCTTGAAGGGATAAAAAAATTTCAATATAAACAAATTCTTTTAAAATATACCTAGATTTCCATTCCAAATCAACACGTGAACAGAAATCCTTACCAGAATATCATGATATATGATGAAAGGAATAAATATTTCTGCCCTTTTATATGTTAGAACATAATATTGTCTTGGCTTGAGGTTTTTGAAGCCTCAAAATGCGTAGGCAACAAATTGACGATTTATCGCTTTTGTTTATGCACTTTTCACTTTGAGGCATTATTTTTTCGCTTTTAGTGTTATTAGAAAATAATGCAGAAGGTTGTCACATTTGGTAATTTATCGCCAAAAAATCATTTAAAAATAGAAATTTCATTTTCATTTTTTTGTTTTTAAAAAGTTTTTATCATGTGAGTACATGTTGTATTCCTTTGAGGTTTTTGAAGCCATAAAATGAAAGCGCAGAAAATTAACGATTTATCGCTTTTGGAGTATCCATTTTCCATTTTTTATGTTATTAGAAAAAGATTAAGATTAAGAAAAGAGAAAAAGATTAAGATTAAGAAAAGAGAAAAAGATAAAGATTAAGAAAAGAGAAAGTTGTCATATTTGGCGATTTATCGCCAATAAAAAGTTACAACTTGGCACGAATGTCCGTCATGTACCCGATTCTCGATATATCAACGCTTGCGAATTCTGATAGTCACATAATTGCTTTAAATATGTTTAAAATGATTAATGACAAATTAATTAAAACAGACAAGGTCTTAAAAAATATTGGCCTCACATGATAACAATAAATTTGAGATTTCAATATTTTAATATTTTGTATCGTTCTTTTTCCTTTCCGCTCTTTGCCGTGCTGTAGATTGATGTACCTCGCCGCTTCTTGCTTGTACATTAATTATGCCACCAGGGATGAAATAAAACAAAGTTTTAAAAGAACAAAAGTGTCTTTCTCTTCGACCACTAAACTGCTAAAAAAATATTAGGTGTTTAAACATATTTATTTATTAACCTATATTATCCATTTAAAATCTGTATTTCATTATTATCTTTTATAAATGTCATGCAACTTGCTTGCAGTCTAACCAAAGGTCCACAATTTTATGCAGAGAAAGAAGAATATAACCATTATTGTTGAGTATGCGGGGGAGTTTCGGGGGGACCACTGTTGCTGATTTTAAATCCTATCATTATCTTGCGAAGACAAAGACGAAGTCCATTCACAATCAATGCGTCATAGGGAACGAAATATATATAATTCAGTCTCTGTTACCAAAATTCAAATTACTTTTCGTCATTGAACTAGAAAAGACAAGAGACTTGAAATTTAAATAAGAAAAAAATGATCCAGGGAGTACAAAAAAGCAATTTGGACAGGTTTGAGCGATTGTTACAATCCGACACAAATTTGGCGCTCGGTTTGTAACAAATGGGGCCGACAGTCACCTGTCCCTTAATCCATCAAACAGGTAGTCGAGCCACGTGGCGCTTGTCTCTGGCGACGGATGAAAATTTAAATGCACGAACAATGACGGCGAATAATAGTTTAAAATAACTCGACCTCCCCGTCGCATTCTCGTCACGTCCCCTCGCAGTTGGATCCTGTTTTGCTTCTGTTTCTCGAGATGTGCGAGATTGTTGGAAAAGGCATGTCTTTGACTGATGAGAAAATTCGGCCCTTGAAAATTTTTGCGATTTGAAAATATGATTCGAAAAACAAATGGAATTTTATACATGGGAGAGTGTGATGCTCCATACCGATGAAGAGCAGAAGATGTAGTATTTTAAATTAGTTGCCTTTGATGACCAGCCTATTCAAACAGATTATTGACTTTTCAGTCATTACATGTTAACTCATAATATGAAAGTATGAATTATATGCATAATATTAAATTATTAAAAAAATTATAATAGAAATATCAATCATCATACAAATTTAGTTAAACTCAGTACAAAATAAATAAATAATAATTATATACTTTCGATAAAAATAACTTATATTCAATTTCTGATTATAGTTATAAACAAATATTATTCTTATTTAGACACAAATTAATTCCACATTTACTGTATGAGATTGTAGCCCTTTCTGTTTAGGGTATTTGGATCGGAGTGATCCGTCTATTTTGGCCAATCTTCAGTTTCTCTCTCTTCTAAATTTCTCTTCAAAAATAGCATAAAATAAACAAATAGTAAAAAACTTTGTCATTATACATTAGAAGTGAAATAACTGCATAGTGATGTAAGTTTTGATCACATGGTTATGGTAAAATTATTTGCGGTATTCGATATAAACAAAACAAAAAATAACAAAAAACCTTTTTTAATACTCATTACCGCTTTTATTATCAAAAACCCCTCAGATTAGTTATTAAAAATATTCAAGAAATCGGTCGTTTCTTTCAAAAGCAATAAATCAACAGCGGAATGATAAGTTGAAACTATTTATAGAAATTGTCACATTTCATTTTTTTAACAGTTACGTTCCTTATTAAGCAATAATAGTGAAATATGTTGACGACAACAAGTACACCTGTTTACAGTTCAGTTTCGAGTACAATTTTTTTGTTCACTAAATATTATGGCGGAAATTTCCATCATAATGCAAAGAAGGTTTATTTGAAATATACATTAAAACGTATTTAATTCTTGATATTTAATACGCTCCAAAAACCTGAATTTAACAGAATAAATTAAATCACAGCACAGCACATGCAAATTAAAACAAATAATATATATAAAAAATTAAATCGATTCCTACTTAGGTCAACAAAGAAAAATTTTATTTTATTCACTAAATAATTACAATTATTATAAATAATATATAAAAAAAAAAGATTGATTTTCTCAAAAATTGAACTCACATTCTTCATCTTCACTCGAAAAAAACTGAAATCCTCGCATTTAACCGATTGAGCTACTGCCTGTTGATTTCGATTTTCCTTACAAACTGCTAAAACTTTAATTAAAAGTTTAAAAAAACTTTAATTTAACTAATCAATTAATATTTGAATAAACTGTACTAGCATCAAATACCATCCCCTACAAGACTAAAAAAATTTACTTGAACTTGATTGGATGAGTAAAGAGTATTTTATTTACGCTTGCAAATTTTAAAAAGATATATAGAGAGAGTGTGAACTAATAGTAGGAATTTTAAAAAAATGTATTGATATGAATAATATGCAGTGAACTCCTTAGAAATATGTTTTTTTAATCAACACTAGGGATACATTTTCACATTGATGTTCTTACTTTTGAGTATAAAATATTGTATAGACAGTTTTTTTAGTACCCCCCCCACACCTTCCTAAGCATAGGTAGGTTACACACAAAATTCAGTTTTTAATCCAATTTTTGCACATAAAAGTTATTTAATCCTCTTCATTAAATTTCATTAAAATATCACTAAACAGGTTGACCATCCTAATTTTTTGGCCACCCTACTTTAAAATAGTAAGTCCCATTGGGCGTAGTATTTACTTTCTTCGCATCATTGCATTGCTATTTCACATGTGTTTATCAAGATTTACTGTTCAAAGTAAAATGTTTCCCTTTTTTCCCTCTATACGCAGTGCCGAAGTAATTCGTGGTGTAAAATTCCTAAGAAGATAATTAGTTGAAGGGTCATGAGGCAGTATTCAAGTACATCGGTGTACAGTATTATGCAGCATTTATATCTCATTCTTTGACGTTTTTGCGTTATTGACAGCTCTTCTTGTTGATATCGTGATGAATTTGTTACATTGCTTCCCCTGCGCAGTATCTGTCCTGATAGGGAAGAGAGTTTTACGAACGATGAACGGAACAAAAACTTCGGACTTGGAGAAAAACTTGGCGATTTCGGCGACATGAACGAAAATTCCTCGAAATACCTGAATTTTAGTGATATATCAATAAGAAACGAAATTATGATATATTTCTAGAGCATTCTTTATCCTGCCAAGAAAATTATTAAAAGCTGAGGGACAAAGCTGTGTTGCGTTCAAATAGGTAATAAAGCGAATTCTCACTAAGTATTTTGTGTTTTTACAGTGTTTATTACTGATTTTCTGCTTGTATGCAGTTGCTTATTGCGAATGGTGCTTTGTGTACACTGAGTTTTGCTTCTGTGCATCCATTCTTTTGTGCAGAATTTCATGCGTCTTTATCCATTATTGAGACTGCTGAACTCTGTCTCGCGCACAGATTTGGAATATTTTCTTATAATTATATTTTTGTAAGGAAAACAACAAATATTATTTTTGTATGCACGTGTCAAGAGGTTTTCAGTAAATCGGTTGAATGTTGTTCACGTGCCTCTGAATATTATTAAATAAATTTTATTTTTTTAATAAAGTAGCAAACGCTACAATTAAATTTTTTAAAGCACGTGAGTTGTTTTGAAAACAACTTCACAGTTGCTATAGTGATTTTATAGAATTAGCGAGAAAAAAAAAATAAAGATATCCGGAGATGCTGAAGTCTTGTTTTTTTTTTATTTCAAAAAATCACGCAACCTATGGAAATAATAATTAGTTAAAACCGAGTGCAAATAATTCGCGCTCACTAATATTTTCATATTTCCAAAGTATTTTAACGTTATTTCTTGCGTACTACACTAAGTCGATTTACAATTTTGACTTAATATTTATTACCATTATTACTTCAGAAAATTGTCGATGGCAAGTTTTGATTAATTTATATGTTAGTTACCTATCAGAAGTTTAAAAAAATCTTTTTTGAATTATACCGTTTTTTAAATGGACAATTAAAAAGTGCAAAAATTTTCAAATGGTTTTAACACCGAAAACGTATATCCGTATCAAATATCGGATAATGTGCGTCAAGGAAAAGTCTGTCTATTCTTGTTCATGAAGCTGTCTACATGGGTGAAATTGGGCAGAACTTCACCCATTAGATTTTGATAAAATTTTGAACCAAATGTGTCACTTGGTTCAAAATTTGAATGTAAATATATCTATTCTATGATACAAGATGACAACGAATAAAAAATGCAATAAACTAGATAAATAAAATCGTGAAATGCGGTTTTACCTTTGATAATGTATATTTCAATCAAATCTTTTACCCAGATGGTCTTGGGGAAAAGGGGTGTAAAAATTCCGGAACCAATTTGAAGAAGTACCATGGAGATAAAATATAGTGTTTTTAAGGCATTCTTAACCTCTTAATAGTTTTGTCATTATTTTTTATCTATTTGGATAAAATAACAATTAACATTGTATGGAGATTTGTTTTTACTGACTTAATTAAGCACCCATAGAATACTTTAGTTGTTTGAGAATTACGTGTAAGTTTTGCATTATAATATCTTTTAATTCTTTAGTTTCAATTCACTAGTTTGACAAATAATAATTCGTTGTTCGTTGCAAGACGCTCGGACATGGAGATTAACAGGTTAAAGTAACGATGTGAAAATGGAGGGGAAAAAACCTATTTTGTTCTGGGGACCATTCATTCCTCAATGCAGTGCCACTGATAACTACTGGGGGGGATTATATATGTTGCTATAAGCGCCACTGCTTCTACGCCACTGCTTCAAATTGAAACTAATCAACACACATAAATTATTTTGGAACTGGTTAAGAAACTGTATTAAAAATGTGATAATTTTAAAATCAACGTATAAAACTTTTGTTTCCATTCGCCGTTTCTTGAAATTGGTACAGCTGATTCGAAAATATACTTCCTTTTTTTTAATTGAATCTTTAGAAAACTCCTGTGCACCACTAAGTATCACACGGGACTTACAGATGTAAGTATATGACATTACATACCGAAATCACAGACAGTTTAGTACAGTTATATTAACATCCCGTTGTAAAGCAACACTAGGACTATTTTGAGACGGACCTCGTAATTTTGATCCACTGTCTTATGACGAGGACAATACCTGAGCTGGCACCGCTTTCTCCACACCGTACTGTCAGCGGGATGCATACCATATTAAACGTGCAACAGATCCCTTTGCATGACGTTTCTTCCGTGCAATCGGGTCTCGAACTTGAAACCCTACGGCTCACGAACCGAGACCTTACCACCAGGCCACCCGAAATCACTGACAAACAGACGAAGGGCAACCATACCCGAACCGGGACTCGAACCCAGAATACCCAGATCTTTTATTTTAAACTGGATGAGAGACTCGTATAAACTCATTATATAACGGGGATCAATTACCTTTGCAACGTCAATATTTCAAACTGGAACTCTGATCAGGAAAGCAACTCGTCTGTCAAGATCTGTTTTGAAAAAAAGAATATGATCATCTAAAAGTGAAGCTATTATGCTTTTATTTCTAATCGCTGTACCCGGAAATCGAAGTAGCTGATTTGAAAACACAATTCGTATTTATATTGTATTGGATGGCGGTCTCGTTTTAGATCAGAGTTCCTTTTTTTATTAACTCGTAATTCAGCGCCGGATGTTACAGGTTTAAACTCGAAGTGGAAATTTCTCTTTGCTTCACAGTAACATTGTAGTTTTCATGAGAAAAAAACTAAGTTAATGGTACATGGGAAAAATACAAGTACATGGGAAATAACAAAACGGACAACAGATACCTTTAACGATCTTGATTTGGAAAAAAAAAATCCTGCACGATCTATTTCTCTCAAAGACTGCCAAGTTTTTGTCTGATTTGTTTCTCGGTAGACAAAACAAAATTAAAGAGAAAAAAAAAGTGCCCAATGTACTTTGCCTATTTTTCTCAAACCTCATCATGGCAAGCGGAGGGTCTGAAAACACGGTTTAACTCATCAATCAACGCGTCCGAAGCCCCGGCAGTGACTTCGGGCTTGGACTCTCTAAAATTACGGTCCCTCAGAAAAATTCTAAAACAAGATGAATTGAACCGGGAACATGGCTCATCTGTCTTAGCCCTCGTCTCCAAAAAAGACACACTATCTTAAAAGAGCAATTACCCGTGTTTCCGCGGAAACTGAAGGAATGGAACATTTAATCGGATGGCTTCTATATTTTTGTTTAAAGAACGAAGACGAGCAGCAAAGAAAGACGCAATTAGATTGCTTGAATGTCAAATTAGAACTTTATAAGGTTAAATTTATCCTGAACAATTTTTCGATGATTATTTACTTCACCAAGAATATTGATTGTATTACCGTTGAATCTTTCATATATATTGATTGACGTAGGTTTTGGATTATTTAACTGCAAAGTCTATCATAACTGTAGCTGTGTTCTTTGTTGTAGCAGAGAGAGATGCAATTAAATTGCTATAATGTTAAATTATAACTATAATCCGGCTTTCTGGCACAGAGGTAGCGCATCTTCGTGTTCTGGGAGTCCTGGGTTCGATTCCCGATTTGAGCATGGTTGTTCTTTTATGGGCTATCTGTGAGATGTGTGATTGTGCCCCCCTGTAAAAATGGGCTGTGCAAGCAAATGTGATGAGTGTGTATCTAAGTATTTCTCTTGGCGCTAATTCAAAAACAAGAGGCGCTACTTTCGGCTCAAATTTGCTGCTGTATCGGCGGGGGGGGGGGTTGTCCATAGGCAAGTGCCATAAGTAACAACAACAACAGAACTTTAAAAGGTTAAATTTAACCTGAATGATTTTTCGGTGACCATTTACTTAGCCAAGCATTTCAGGAGAATCTTTCATACATATTGATTGACGTAGGTATTGGGTTATTTAACTGCAAAATCTATCATAACTGTAGCTGTATTCCACGCTGTAGCAGAGACAGATACAGTTAAATTGCTGAGAGGTTAAATATGAACTTTAAAGCTTTAAATTGCTCCTGATATATTTTGTCTTTGGATTCCAGTTATTTCTCCATGGATATTGAATGCATTTCCATTGAATCTTTTATGTACATTGGTTGACGTAGATTTTGGGTTATTTAGCAACAAAAGCTGTCATGCCTGTAGTCTAAGATGTAGCAAAGAGAGAGGCAGTTAAATTGCTTAAAATGTTAAATTTTAACGTCAAGAGTATTAATTGCATTTCTGTTGAAACTTTCATAAACATTGATTAACGTAGATTTTGGGTTATTTAGCAGCAAAAGTTGTCATGCTTGTAGTCCAACATGTAGCAAAGAGAGACGCCATTAAATTGCTGAAAATGTTAAATTAGAACTTTAAAAGGTTAATTTTATCCTGAATGATTTTTTGGCGACCATTTACTTCGCCAAGAATATTGAATGCATTTCAATCGAATCTTCATTATTTATTAATTAACACAGATTTTGGGAATATTTAGCTGTTTCCACGAAGTTCTATCACAGAAATTCTATCTAACAGATGTGAAAAATTTTAGATTTTGATGGAAAACATCGAGATATTGTTTATTTTCTGCAGTTTCTGTCGGATCTCGGTCATGGTTCATTAAGACAGCTCACCTGTTGCACACGCACTAACGTATAAAGGAAAGAAGAAGAATTGGAGACCACACAGAATTTTCAGTTCAATGCCTTCGTAAACACAATAGCTACGTCTTCAAGGGCTTGCAAGAAAGAAGAGAGTGAGTGATTGGAATGGAGGTAGAGAGGGAGTGTATTCTCCAGATATCCATTCTCGCAAAAATATTGCAGAAGAATCTTATCAATCATAAAGATAAAGATTTTTCAGAAAAATAATTCTCACGCTTAGTACCAACATTTAAAAACGTTTTATAAATAGTCACTTGAATCTGAAGACAGCTGAAAAGTGCAAATTCAGTTTATACCAGAGAAAGCATCGAATAGCTATCTTGAGCAATGAAATAAAATATGATTTTTTGGAAGAACTATTAAGGATGATAGTTTGGAGGAATAATTAAATTGATGAAGTATTGATTAAATGAATTACTTGAGCAATGAATTAAATTGTCTTTTTGGGTACATATATTAACACTTTAGGTTATTCGAAAGGTTTAATTTATTTCTCCTTGGGCCCGGGATAGCCTGGTTGATAGGGCATCGGATTCGTATCCCTTGGTTTGTGGGTTTGAACCCACCAGCCGAAGATTGTCCGTGTGTGTGTGGTGGCTGACTCACGTAAAATCTGTCTCCGTCGAAAATCTTCAATGTCGAGAGTAATACCGTTAAGGGTACTGGGTCAGAGGAGATCATTCTCTTTTCCAGATCTAAATTGCGATCAATGCAAGGACGACACCAGAGGTGGCCCTCCCTTTCTTCAAAGCTTCATCTCTACAGCACAAGATTGGGCCCCGACGGATATAATGTTTATTAAACACGCTTATACGGTGATTCTTTCGTTGAATCGGGTTTTAAAACTGGAACCATGCGGTCCTAAGTCTTGACCTTCCATCAAACCACTGCAGATTTGATGGACGAATCAGGTTGCCTGGTTGGCAAGGCGTTAAGGGTTGTGAGTTCGAACCAGCCGGCCGAATACTGTCCGTGTATGTGATGACTGGCCCAAATGTAAATCTGTCGTGATCACAAAGTTCTCCATGTGAAGAGTAATACCATCAGGGGTACTAGTTCAAAGGTAATTGTTCTCTGATTCAGGTCTAAATTACATTCTGTGGATGAGTGAATGAATATGCATGAATGAATCCCTCCCCGTAAATAGAGATGTGAAGCTTGAGTAGCTAAGACGTACTCCTAGCCTTAGATGATGACACTGAGCAAAAGAGACACTCTTTTTGAAATCGTCAGCGGGCTTGTCTATGACAAATGCTATTAGAAACAACCACGTATTTGATGGAATAGAGAAAATGACTAGAATTTGAGTTCAGTATAAAAAAAATTGCGTGTTAAAAATCACGCAATTTCTTTAAAAATTATGCCAAAATTCTAAGTGAAAGTTGAGGGCAATTAAATTGACATAATGAAAACGACTAAATTTAAAATGTGATAAAAGCCAATTTCAGCTAAAATGTTTTCGAATGGTATAGCAGAAAAAAAAACTTAGCTCGATTTTAATTAAAAACATGGTGTGGCTGTGTCATGGACACGGCTGTGTATTGTGCGTGAATACGTTTAAGTAGCGGGTTATATTTTTTTAAATAAAATATTTTTATTTATGTATTTATGTAAAAGCAAGGAAACAAATAATTATTGTGTTGAAATATAACTTTATTAATTATAGGTCTGTGATACGAAAAGTATGACACAAATGATATACAATATGCATCGAGATTTCTGCTAAACGTTAAATCACTACGGGTATTACCTAAAGTTGTTGGAGAGGTTTCAATATGAGACAAGTTGAACTCGCTGAGCCTGAAGTCGGGCAATAAGCGGTTTTTGCGAGACATCAACATTCAAGCTCCTACTATCATAACTGGTGCAGTAATATCAGGCTCTTAATCGGATATGATTTTAGGTTTTATTATTGCTATTCAATTGTTATTGAGAAGCCCTATCCAACCGCATGCGATCTCTGTATTTCGTTTTGACTTTTCGACACGTATAGGCCGACATTATATATTTTTGACAATATATATATATATTAATTCTAACACATTATTATATTCACTGTCACTACTTTAAACTAATTTTTTATATACAATTGATAGATTTTGACGACATCTGACGATTAAAACTTAAATGAGCATCATAGCTTCTCCGAGTCAAAAGTTATACTAATTACAAATCTCGATACGCAGCAAGATAACCCCTCCACCGCTCACTGTTCTCTTTTATAATAAAGAATTCTTTGATCCTTTGGCTATCCAGTGGTATAATATAATTTCATATGTAGAAAATAGATTCGAAACTACAACGCCAAACTGTATCCCCCGATTTTGCTATCGCTAAGTTTTTTGAATTGCCCCCGTATTGTTGCAAATTTAAAAACGTATTTACGTCAAAAAATACTTTGATATCTTTGATCAAATGGTGTATTTGGGTAGAATTTGGTAGCTTTAGGTTTAATATTCTGTCCAAAGCCGACTCATGAACATTCAAATATTTCTCACAATTGGAAAGATCAGCTTTAAAAGGCAATCATATTATTGATTAGCTTTTACCCGTGACTTTGTACGCACGGAAAAGCATTGATTAGAAATTTTTAATTTCCTTTATTCTGATTTATTTAAATTCAAAAGTGCTTTAAAAATGAATCCGGAAAATCGATGAATCAATAATGTTTAATTCTAAATGTATTAAACACTAAGAAAATAAACAGATTCGTTTGAAATAATCGATTGAATATTTTTTGGCGGGAAAGTAAGAAAAGTGTCGTTTTTACTATTTTCCTTCACAATTTTTCCGTTTTCTCTCTCTATAATGACCTTTCTCGTGTCTTAAGGAAAATATTAAAAATAAAATTAGCCAAATTTATCGAGCCTCACTCGAGTTTACTAACACATTTGGCGTTTCATTTTCATTTATATAGGTTGATAAGTTTATATTCGGTGAATTAATATTGATCCCGTTTCTTACCAAATAGCTCTTCTTTATTGGCACATTATAGCTGTCTGCTGTGCACCTGAGACCTTTATACAGACGATTGTACAGTTAACCCCCGCAAACCGGGATCTTCCCGTCTATTTTTGCATCCCTTTTCTGACAGGTGGAGGAAAAAGTGGTCTCCAGAATTTACTGTCGTCGTGACTCCTTTAGGCGAGTTCCATAACGGACTGGAAAGCAGTACGTGAGAAATGGTTCGATCGGTGAGCATTTATGGAACTTATTTATGGAAGGTCTCGTCACGGAAAAGAGATTCGAATCGGGGACCGCGGAGAGCTGCTCGTCAGTAGTAAAAGTTACGGATGAGTAAAGCGACAAGACACGAAGGAGTTGTACCGATGGCCATTGCTTCCAAATTTGATTCGACTATCCGAACGTTCACCTTCTGTTGCATCCGCCAATTACGGCGGCGATTGCCATTGAGCAAGAACGACACCGACGGTTTGTAGAGGGTTTTCTGATCGGAAATAAAGTTTTAATGCAGCAAATAAGACACAGATGGAACATCAGATACAATTTGTATAAAGACGAATAGAGGAGAGATTCGTTACTATTGTAATTGTCTGTTGGTAGGCATTTTCGATTAGTTTGGGATTTTTTCTTTTTTCTTTTTGGCACAAGCGCCAGATTTGGCAATACTGTGCCAATATTATGGTAGGAGCTATCAATCAAATGGTACGATACAATATATCAGCAATAATTAGGTGCAAATCTCAAAATTTGTAAATCTCACTGTACTAAACACGGTTAGAAAACCTTGACCATTTCCACTCCGAAAAATAATTAGATGCAAAATTATTTGCTTAATACAAAGATTTGTTTATTGCCATGAAAAATAAATATACATAGTTCTTTTAAGTTGAATTTCTTTAAAAATTAATTTACATTTCTTAACCATTAAGTGGGCGTTTATAGCAATTACGTTTGAAAAATAAATAATCAAAACGTCAAAATGATGCACAATATTGAATGGTGCGTCAGTGACACTATCGGAGTGCAAAGGGTTAATAGGTACTTTTCCGTTAGCTGGGCACATGCGAAAAATTCGCCAAATACGTAGAATCCCGCCAAATTTTTTAAAGCAAAATATCGCCAAATAATAATAAAATTTCGTCAAATCTTTTGGCGATTTTTCGCTTGCACCCGGCTAACGGAAAAGTATCCCTTAATAGTTTGATAAGATGAAAAAGTACTATATTTTTAAGAAATGTAAAAATGTTACAGTGAGGATTTTCCCCCACTAAATCATCGGTACTCGGAGATGATGTATCTAAAAAAGCGTATGGCACGTCATACATTTGGGACACCCTTTACCAAGCACAACGTGTTTGTGAGTAAACGGGTGTAAACGACGTGTAATCTAGTTATTTTAACGTCATTCTCGGGCATTTTTGGGGTTCTGTACCGAGTTTATACGAAATTTGTGATTTGTTTAGACATGGTGTATGAAGTAATTTAAAAGAATGAAATAAGAGAGATTTATTATTAACAGGGATAAGAAAAACCAATTGATCAGAGGACATCTAGAAAAGAATCAATGATAAGGATTTGGTATTTTGTGACCTTAAATAGTGAAAATTAGGAGATCTCTGCCGACGTCCCGACACAGAGGTAGCGCTTCTTCCTCTTGATCAGGGCATGCTGGGCTCGAGTCCCGGTTTTGGCATGGTTGTTCTTCTGTGTGCTATCTGTGAGGTGTGTATATGTGCCCCCCCGTAAAAAGGGGCTGTGCAAGCGAATGTGATAAATGAATAGCTAAGTCGTACTCTTGGCCCTAATGGGCGCTACTTCATAAACGAGAGACGCAACTTTCGGGTTAAAATTCGCTGATGTCCCAACGAAACTTGTGCATAGCAAGTTTCATTAGTAACAACAACAGCTTCAGACCACTCATATATATATGTGTGTGTGTGTGTGTGTGTGTGTGTGTGTGTGTGTGTGTGTGTGT
>JAOUZG010007994.1:5206133-5217907 GCA_026289955.1 Argiope argentata | reverse complement strand
ACCAGTGGAAAACCGTGGCGTGGTCAGATGAGTCACGATTTCAGTTGTTACGAGCTGATGGTAGAGTTCGAGTGTGGCGCAGACCCCACGAAGCCATGGACCCAAACTGTCAGCAAGGCACTATTCAAGCTGGTGGCGGCTTCATAATGGTGTGGGCTGTTTTTACATGGCATGGACTCGGTCCTCTGGTGCAACTGAACCGATCATTGACTGGAAATGGTTATGTTCAGCTGCTTGCAGATCACTTGCAGCCATTCATGGACTTCACGTACCCACACAACGATGGAATTTTTATGGATGACCATGCGCCATGTCACCGGGCCAGAACTGTTCGCGATTGGTTTGAAGAACATTCCGGACAATTCCAGCGCATGATCTGGTCACCTAGATCACCCGATATGAATCTCATCGAGCATTTATGGGACATCATCGAAAGATCCGTTCCTGCCCAAACTCTTGCACCATCCACACTTTCACATTTATGGGCGTCTATACAGACAGCATGGCTCAATATTCCTACAGAGGACATCCAACGACTTGTGGACTCCATGACGTGTCGAGTTGTTGCACTTCTCCGGGCAAAAGGAGGACCGACACGATATTAACAGTCATCCCATGACTTTTGTCACTTCAGTGTATATCTATATCTATATCTATATCTATATATATATATATATCTATATCTATCTATATCTATATCTATATCTATATCTATATCTATATCTATATCTATATCTATCTATCTATCTATCTATCTATCTATCTATCTATCTATCTATATATATATATATATATAAAACTTGTTTAATCTTATTTTTTATAAGTTTTCTATTTTATCAACCAATAGGATGGCACAATATCATATGTTAAAGCATAGGATCACATTTTCAATGGGAAAAAAAGCAGACTCTCTTTATAAGAATATTATTTAAGAAATTCGAATGCAAAATAGATGTCTAACGCGGCCTGAGACAAGGCACTTACGACATTGGGCCCACCTCTCTCTTTCCTTTGAATCGGAAAAATAAATCATCGGAACACAAACAATTAACGTCTGCTATCTTTTTATCGTCTTCATCGGAGGAATCATCAATCAAGGCTGTGGATTTTTTTTTCTTCAGAGACTTTTTTTCTATCTTTGTTCTTCAATTGCATCCTTCGATTTCTGAATGTTTTGTTTCGGGATTTTCTGTTTCTGTTTTTCGAATCTTCGCAAAACAGTTTTTCTCCTCCTTAATGGCAATTCTTTTCTTTTCTTTTTTTTTTTCTTTTACTCGATATGCTAATTTGGTTTTGTATGGTAAAGATGTAAACTATAATGTTATTTTATTATTATTTCTCTGTGTTTTTTAAATTATCAAATACTATATGTGTTAATACCGTGCTATTCTGTTTAACTAGCTCTCTTTGTGTTAAATTATATTTGAACACCCAGACAGATAGACTATCTCTGAACGGATTCCTCATAAAATTTGATAGAAATCTACAAATTTGGTGTTAAGACCATGTATAAAATTTTAATGCGTCTATCTGAAAATGTTTTTGAGTTATCTTTGCCTTAGAAAGAAAGACAGATATGAACGGACATTTTCCAAAAATGTATTTTTCCAACTCAGGTTGTGTTAAATTGTATTCGAACAGCCAGAAAGATAAAGCTTTCTCTGAACAGATTCTTCATAAAATTTGATAAATATCTGCAAATTTGGTGTAAAAACTATGTATCAAATTTCAACCCGTCTATTTGAAAACATTTTTGAGTTATCTTTGTCTCAGACAGAAAGACAGATATGGACGGACTTTTTCCAAAAATATATTTTTCGAACTCAGGCAGGTCTAAAACGCCGAGATTCAAATGTTTTATATTACTTTATATTTTCTATACCAAGTATACCAGAAAGTAAAACTTCTTTGAGATAGATTATTGAAGTTTGGTAAATACAATTACGACTAAATTTATAAATGTTTGTTAAATTTTGAACGAAATCCATACATTGGATGTCTGTCTGTCTCGTTGTTGGAATACAAGTGTACACGATAACTGTCGTGTCTACCGGTCTTTTATTTGATATTGATTTTTGTTAACTGTACATGATTGTTGTTAACTGTAACCTAATTACTGTTTTGTTTTGAGCGCGCGATGTATATAGTTCGTTGCGCTCGAGTCTTTGTGTGTTCTAAAGAATAAACGTAATGGATGCAATTAAATGCCTGCTTATTTTTTCATAAACTTTTCAGCTAACCTTTTAAAGGTCTTTCGAGTTTCTTAAAGCTATTATCAGTAGGCACAGTTCATAGATGCGCTAGTAGCGCAATAGCGTATTACTTTGTGATAATACAACAATAACTACAAAATTCAAAAAAACATAATCTGAAGTTCGAATTTTTTTGACGATTATTACTCTTTCCGTATGTTACGTATGCGATAAAATATTTTTTTAAAAATTAATTTAAAAAGTTGTGTTTGAATTAGTTTATGCTTTTATTGTATCCAATTTTCATTTAATTCTACTGTGTCAAAAGAGAAAAAATTGCATACATTAAAAAAATTGATCAAGTAAATACAAATTTAAAGAACTGAAATTTGTGTTATTTACTTTTGAAATTATCGAAACTGTAATATCCTTAGCTGTTTTAACAATTTCATTGGTCATGCCCGTCAATTTAAAAGAACGTTTTAAATCTCCATCTCTGCTCAAAGTCTTCATTCCGGAATCTAAGAACCGATAAATATTGTTGAACAATTAATTCAGCTTTCAATTTATTTCATTGGCAGTTTTCTTTTAGGGCCACAATATCTTAATTAAAAAGCAAAGAACTGTTGCAGCGTATAAATTTCTTTAGTCATCGTAGTTAAAAACAAATGGTAATCAAAATTAAAGTGTTTCAGTGATTGCTTCGAATGATATTTTTTTTAAAAACTAGCAAACGAATCATAGTGAAAATTTTTGTTGCATGTATGATGTATACTTCTGAGCTTAAAAAGAGAATCATTTCCAATATTTCACTAATTTTATTAAAGGAACAAATAAAATTTTCAACTGGTTATAAATATGAGAAATTCATATAAACATCCATCTTTCTCAGATGATTTTATTTTCATGTTCAAATAGATGTCCATGTTGATCCTACAATTAAAAAAAATACTTGGATTCAGGAAATTTTCTCTAATTTCCTTTTATCTCTATTTTCCTTTTATTATATTTGGATTCAATGAAATAATTATAAAATTAACTTTTCTACAGCTCAATCAAAATATCTATCTTTGATTTGTTTTTGATTTCATGTTGGGGCACTTAGATAGCGTTGATGCCACAATTCAAAGAAAAGATTTTCTTTACATTCAAATGGTTCCTTGGTATTTGAACTGCTATACTTCTAATAGTTTGAATTCAGTGCAAGTAGCTTACATCTAACTGTTATACAGCAGTTATCCATTAAGTCAAAGATATTTAACTGCATGAGTGAATGGTTATTTAACACTAGGTTTACCAAGGGGTGCTTTCGACCCCTCCGAGCAAACTTTTCGTTCATTTTCTTAGAGAAAATTATGGCCGTATTTATGAGAATATTTTAATTAATTTTTATATACATTTATAAGACATATAATCGCAAATATTGTCTTTTTCTTCTTTTAATTTCGGAATAAAGTGTATAGTATACCTACTTTTAGAGAAGGGGTCATTTTGACCATTCAATTAAATATTTTTGAGAATATATATGTTAATATTTAAATATGTAACGGATTGATAGAGATACACATAGATATAAGTATAAATATACAAATAAGTTTGTGTTAGTAAAATGTATATATATAAAAAGTAAGAAGACGAAGACGAAAGTCAGTCAGAAGCTATTATAGGTTGTTAGTAAGAAGACATATGAGTTCAACGTCTAGATATTAGATAATGGTAGAATAATAGATGATCCTGAAGACATAGATTGGAAAGTAAACACTTTTTTTTAGTAAATTAACAAAGAGTAACTGCCTTTTCATCGCATCACATATCAACAAATATACTGAAAATATGTTTTTTTCTACTTTAACTTCATAATAGATATCTCAATTTATATTTTTTCTAATTAATTACCGAAAGAAGTATTTTTGACTCCTTTGGTAGAAATAGCTATATACCAACTCATGGTAAACATATTGTTAAATACTTCGCCAAGAACATTCAAGTCTTAAAAAATTTACTTTCACAATATTCGTGTTTTTACCTATATGTATTTAATTACATTTAAATTTTAATTAGTTTTCTAATTTTTATCTTGTTTAATCTTATCTTTATTTCACGTTAATTTCATTCTGAAATGTTCTTTTATCACTTTTTCATTTAGTTAATTCTACATACACTCTAGAAAATCTCTTTATCCGAAAGAAAAGATAAAAATCCCTAATGCTTTCAGCATTCTTTTAACGGTTCCTAAGATTTCCTATCCTAAATCGATATGTGGCAAAGAAATCCCTATCCGAATCTCGTAGTAAAATCACTGAAAGTACAAATTTCATTCTATTTTTCTTTTGACTCGACTTTTCTTCTTCTTCTTTTTCTTTCTCTTTCTTTTCTTTTCTTTTTTCTTTTTTTTTTTCGACATGTAGAGTAACGCATCGTATCTTTTATGGCTTTTTCTCTGTACAAATTATGATTCCAGTGGTGAAAGAAATCGAAGTTAAAATTACAAAAGTTTCTGCATCTGGACTATGTATCTGCTGAAATTTGATTGATTATATACAAGATGATTTGTGGACGATGTGAGCTCTCTTTTAGAATTCAATCTTGCAATGAAGGCTTTTGTTTCCACTAACCGTTGCAATATTAATTTTTTTAGTCTTCACCACACCTAAAAAAAACACCAGCTTTTTAATCATACGATTACAATCTCTGCCGTTACGGTTTGGTGTACAACTTTATGCAATCTGAATATGTAATATAATACCTGTTGTGTCAGGAGCCGTGGGTCTTTGTTTAAGTGTCCATCCCTCAGATTAATCGTCCCCGGACCGCTTTCACCCTCCAGTTTCTGCAACCTTGACTTGCCCAACCTTGGGCACGTCACCAAAAGACAGAACAAACCTCACAATCCCCCCTCCCCCCATATCAAGTGAAATAATCGAACCTGTGCTTTTGTTTCGGACCGCCGTAACAGTAGAAAGCGAAAATTGCATTATGATTATTTCCAGAGGGCATCTCGCTTTTATCATTTCTCATTTTTCTTTCTTTTTTTCTTTTTTGATGCACCTCTCCGCTTATTTTCGTTCGAATAAAAACTTTTATCCGTTCTTTTATTATCTCCGTCAACACGCATGTTCGGTTCCGCACGCAACCGGACCGGAAACCCCTCCATTGTTATCACGTGACTTTGGTGAAGGTTGTTGCGTCACACGGAGCAATGGCTCGGGGATTAGCCATTGACATTGCTGCAAACGAGAGACCCCAGAGAGCGAAGAACAAGAAAACGAACGCGAACAAAAAGTCGGCTCCTGCCCCTGACCACGAAACACCGTTGCACAAGAAGGCAGTGGGTCGTTGGCAGGCATGTGGCACGATGGGAGACCTTTTTAACTGCAATTTTGCATCACTTCTGCTGGCAACAGTGAATTTAATTAGAATCTTTAGAGGGATGTTACTTAACCCCAAAAGAAAGAACTTCTTGCAAAACAGTTTCATCACCGAATGCCTGTTTTGGACACACAGCATATAGCTATTTATGTCTTACTAAGATTATTTAGATTTTAATTAGAATTACCTTATTTAGAATTTAGTTAGAATTACCTTATTTAGAATTTAGTTAGAATTACCTTATTTAGAATTTAATTAGAATTACCTTATTTAGAATTTAATCAGAATTACCTTATTTAGAATTTAATCAGAATTACCTTATTTAGAATTTAATTAGAATTACCTTATTTAGAAATTAATTAGAATGATCTTATTTAGAATTTAATTAAAATCTTGAATTGGCATGAGAAAACTTTCATAAAAATTTTAGAATTTTTCTCTAAAGTATATGTATATCTATATATAGAGATAGAAAGAGAGGAATAATGATATTTTAAGATACAGTTTAAACTTAATTAATTTCCTAATTTTTCGCTCAATTCAACATATATTAATTTGTTTAAAATAGTCTCTTATTTCCTGATCCCATTCCACTTTTTCTATTTAATTAATACAACAGAAAGCTCTGTAAAAATGCTTTCGTCAGCGGTTCTCACGCTCCGATTGAAGGGATAAAACATTTCTGACCTCAACAAACTCTTCCCTATGATTCCCTTGTCTGTGGTCGACACGTGTCGGAAATCCCTATTAAAATTCACAGCATATATTCACAGGAATAAAATTTTCATTTGCTTTTCCTCATTTCGTGTTTTGTTGTCCTGTGTTGTATTCGTCGCTTCTGCTTGTACAAAAAACCATGCCATTCGGGATGGAAATAAAACGAAAAATTCAAAATGTCTTCTATGTCTTCAGCCACGGCCATGCTTCAAACATAATGTTTACACCCACACACACGTACACACATACTTTTTCGGAGATTGTTCACCTGAAAAAAACCTCAATTCAAACATTAAAAAAAGATGCAAAAGAAATCGAAATTATAGAAATTCTTATTAAAATTTCATCGAGAGTTAAAACTAATCATGACCATAGATTAACCATAGATTTTTGGTTAATAATAGATAGAATGTTAATAGATAATAGATTTGTGTATGTAAATAGATATTCATATTTCCCAAATTATTATGTACCAAAAGTAGTTTTTGCATTATCAAAAAATAAAAAATAATAATAATAAAACTTTTTTATTGATAGGGATTTTATTTCTGTACAACTTTATGAATATAATTTGATACACAGTCTGTCTTTACCGTTACAGTGAAATTCACCCTCATTCATCAAAACATCCAATCGCGCACTTTTATCAACGTTAAAATTTATATTTAAAAAATTTCTTAGCTCATTAACTCCGAAGTAGAATTTTCACTTCCGTTTTTATTTCATTGTACATACACTTTAAATTTAAACCCATAGTACTTTAAAGTAATACATCTATCAATCAACAAAGTGATATTTAAAGGTAAAAAAGATGAATTCTGTATTAATCTATTTACAGCTTAAAAAGTCGATAATCTGGGTTGGTTGCCAAAGGCGGCTAGTTTTAATATATTCCATGTGAGGTCAATAGATCTCGAAGAATTCCACTTCAACCTATCGTTTATTTCATTGCTTGATATCTTGGAAAATGTAGCTTCGTTCCAGGTAATCTCAAGTCAAGGATGACCTGAACCAAAATTTTACAAACTTTACATTTTAATTATGTTACTGCGGAAGATCGATATCCAGTAATTATTTATACTCTTCAGTAAACCATCATCAATACCAGTATTCTTATTGTCGCTTGATGTTCGCAGGGAATAATTGCTAAATACCGTCATTTCTGTCACACGAATAAATGTCGTTATCCAGCATGCACTAGTAAAGAATTTTGAATAAAAATATTGTTTGTTGTGCTGCGATAAAACCTTAATTTTTCAAGTCATTATTATTAGAACGCATTGAGGCAGATATATCAAAATAGAGGAAAGGTTAAGCAGCAGCGCATGCAAACAAACTGTTGAACCTAAAACGAACAAACAGAACGTTTTAAACGTGAAAAATAATAAATGATGGTATATCACCAAGTTGAAATATACGAGATTCCAAGGAATGACGAGAAGTTTGTCCTTTTAAACAGTTTATTTGTAACAGCAAACTTAACAAGATTTAACAACGCACATATTCTAAATAAAGACATATAAACAATTAATCCGAGTAAATATTAATTTCTAATTATATTCCGAGACAAGGTATATTCGGTAAGCCATTCTAGAAGCTACCGTCATGAAAAAAAAAAACCATATTACACGCGCACACTCACAGATGAGAGCCGAAACTTTTACATGCATATACACATACTTACGATACCACGTGGGTTTAGCGGTTAGCTCCGCCCACATAACAAGTGATTAAATTCGTTTCCAACAAAACGATAATAAATTATACAGAAACTGTGTGATCAACGTCTTTCTATTTGTTGCAGCAATTTAAATTGTTATGATTGAGATTTCTCATCTTATTTCTTTCCAAAACTATCTAAACTTATTGCCACAAACCCGCGATATTTCGAATGTGTGAAATGTCTTTCGCTGATCTACTACCGATTCTCAGATAATTAAATCTTCCGTGATTTTGCGCATGCGTCAAGAAGCTTTGATTTTTTTTTACCAAAATAGGAACTATATGAAAGATGGAGGAGGAATAACGGTGAGCAAGTCACATCAACAATTACTACTCTAGTTTTCACCAAGAATTTAAAAAAAAGTATGGATATAACTGATCAAAGGGGAAAAAAACTAAAAGGAAATCTGCTATACATATTTCGATGTATCATGTACGAACATCATTTCTTAAACGGCCAAGCACCACGTGCTCGTGCAAGTTTAATTATATTTTTATTCATTTTAATGGTTTCATTTAATCAATCACTTTAGTATTGCAAGCGATCCAAAACACTTTGTCTCGCATTGATTGTTTTAAAAAAATATCACAATTTCCTATTTATTTCATTTCCTATAATTATGCGCTGAAAATGACATTTTTCTAGGTTTTATTTGCTGTAGTAACTAACTTATTTTTTTAACCAGACCTTTTGTAAATGCAATGGCAACACGTTATCATTATTATTATTATTTTTTTTGAAATGATATTTTTGATGCTCGTTCAGATAATAACATTTTTATTTTTCGCCTATGGACTTTTGTTGATTATTTTTTGCTTAATGGGTTAAAAATTTTATGTTCCCTCTTAGAATTTTTATTGACGTCAAAAACCTCATCCCAAAAACAACGTCATGTTCTAACATGATAAAAAAGAACTGGAAGCAAATGCATTGCTTGGAGCAGAAGTCAAGGTCTAAAAGAACTTGAGAAACGCGCTCATCTTATTCATTCCATATTACTCCTGTATGTTGTAAAATTGCACATAACTGATTGCCTAGAGTTTTGAAACTAACAATATTTGGTGCACGTAAGTTGGCATTCAATGGAAAATACTGACTGCTTTAATTGCTCTAGTTCTCTAATTGCGGCGTCACACGATTTATCTAAACTATCGTTACAAATCTGAAAGTTTGGATGGACGATGTGAGTCAATCATGGCAAAACAGCGGAACAAAATTGGATTAAATTTAGCACAGAGATGTATTACAGTCTACAGAAAAGACTATTTATTCAGGTTAATTGAGTGGTTAATTTTTTACTAATTAAAAACTAATTTTCCATTTAAAAATCCTTATTTTTCCAACCCCCAATGCGTAAAACTTCAGTCCCCCCCCCGCTAATGAGGTTAGGCATAACATGTTTTAGACCAATTATTTCAAACTATTCTCTTTATTTTCTTAGCGAAACTTGTACTATTCTCTTTATTTTCTTTCTTCTCGAGAATGGCTCGACCAATTTGGCTGATTTTTTTTTAATTTTTTCATTGAGACACGAGGAAGGTTCTTATAGAGAGAAAAAACGGGAAAAAATGACGATACTTTTCTTATTTCCCTCCAAAAATCTTCATTTGTTATATGAGTAAGATTTCAGTTTGTTTTTCCCCACGTTAATGAGGTTAGGCTTAACATGTTCTCGGTCAATTATTTCAAACAATTCAGTTTACGGTCCTTAGTGTTTGATGCCTTTAAAATGAAACATTGTTAATGAATCGATTTTTCCTATTTATTCTGAAGTAATTTTCAATTAAAATAAAACAGAATAAAAGAAATTAAACATTTCTTATCTGTATTGAGTTACCCCAACTGGCATAGAAAATGCATAATTGTATCGCTCCAATTGGTTTTGAAAATTCACGCATGCGCAGTGTGTTGTAATTGTTGACAACAGTGTTTTCATTTCAATTAAAAGTTTAAAAAATATGGGCATGTAACACTGTGTTTATATATTCGATAAATAAAATATTGACTTGATTTTAAAGAAATACGGACTCGAATTGCCATTTCACTTTATTTAAGGCACACACTGTAAATAAATTGTTCTTAGGTTATTTGTGTACTTTTACATGCTTACGAAGTCACGGGTAAAAGTGAGTATATACATATAGGATATCCCACAGAACTATTTTAATTAACCAACATCTGCCTTTGTCTTTTTTTTGTCAACACCCGATGATATATGAAATCCAAAGTAAGAGTTGTAAAGGTTAGATCATTTCCCAGAAGACGATAACTTTTAATTAGTTTAGCATTCCTGAACAACGCCATCTATCGGTCTTTTGAAAGTCTGTCCCAATTAATTTTGAGGCAGAGGCCACAGTAACTTTCGTAAAAAAAAGACGTCTGTCTTCACGCGTCAGCGATTCTCGCAAAGCTCAGCGGCTATGCGTTAATATATATTTTCAGTCATAATGTTTCCCTACCTCTAACGTCCTCCTAGAGGAAATAATCTAACTTTCTGATTATTAAATATCTCCATGTTTTAATTCTTTTTAATATTTCCCTGTAAATACTTCCCCTGTAAATGTTCCCCTTTAACTTTAAATAAATTCTTTTATTTTTTCTAAAGAAGTATCTTCATCTTTCGTTTGTATTATTTTAATTTTGGTTTAGAAACTAACCCGTAAATATTTAAAAAAAACCTAGACATCACGCCACTAAAAACCTGCTATCTGAAGAGCCTAATTTTTCGAAGATTTATTTAGACTCCCACATACATAAACTGAAAATGTTGATTTTTAAAAGAAGATCTTAAGTCATAGAAAAAAATCCAAAAGCTCAAAAATTAGATTGGCAATGAATGCATTTGATAGAATTATTTGGTAAGAAAGATTATCTTTTGGTCTTCAAGTTACGGTAATTTTAAGTCGTCCCACGTTGCAAGGGACTTTAAAAAATGTCTGGAATAACAAATTGCTTAAAAATAGAGAAATGGCTTCTGACATATGCTGATTAAAATCATCGGGCATCCATCATCAGATTCTACACGGATTCTGTGACAGCACAGAAACAATGCTTCGTTGCAAGTTGCATAAAGTATGCATCTGATAACGATCTCGATCTCTTAATTCGTCCGAAAGTAAATTGGTCGTCACTTAAAGTAGCGACTTTCACCCATTCTTGCATTTAGGAAAGCTCTTTTAATTGCTATCTACTTCAACCGAATGCAAGTGGTGGAGATCTTCGGAGATTTGGCGAATATGTCAGCACTCTCCATTTTCTTCCACACGAGATCGTCAGAAGAGCCTTCATCTCGGTGTTTGCCAATTATTAGACAGAGAAGATGTTTCACACGTGAAGTCCATTATGTCCTGGTTAGAATGCTAGTATTAATGTGCAACCAGTCACACAGAATCCATTTGAACGATGCAAATAAATGGGGATTAAAACTGTCAACAGTAGCTTTATGTGAACATTGTAGCAGATCGGAGAATGAGATATTTGTAAACTAGATTATAATTTATTACCTGCATTTGATCATTGGCTGATTTAGCGGTGATGTTGGTTGCATTTAATATCATTTATAGATAACCTTATGTTCATGAATTCCATGCAAAAACTAGTAGTTTCGTTGGAGCAATCAATTAAATCAGTTTGGAGCAGATGTTATAACCATGTTACTTTAATAGCTTTCCCCCTCTTCTGTTTATTATGGTCATACTCTTTCTTGAAAGAATCGGTTCAAATGACCCAAGGTATCATTGGGTCATTTGAAATTTAAATATCTGAGTAATATA
>JAOUZG010007994.1:5144392-5193094 GCA_026289955.1 Argiope argentata | reverse complement strand
TCTAGTTCAAATTTTCAATCGTTAATAAAATATTTTTTATTCATCCACTCAAGTTCAAGTAAATTTTTTAATCGTATAGTGGGTGGGATCCGATGTTAATACAGTTTTTTTCAAATATTAATTCAGTCATTAAATTTAATTAATTTTTTACTACTTTAAATAGTGTTCCAGCAGTTTATAACGAGAATTGAAATCAACAGGCAGTAGCTCAATAGGTAAAATGCGAGGTTTTCAGTGTTTTTCATGTGAATGTGAAGAATGTGAGTTTAATTCTTTCAAAAATCCATAAATTTTTAAATAAAATTTTGAAAATTTTTGTATTTAAATATATATTTTATCCAAATTCAAGAATAAATTAGCAGTTGTGACTTAGTCGCTAGATTTAAGAATGTTTCTCAAAAAATAAAATGGAAGAAATTTTAAGTTTTAAGTTCAATTCCGATTTCTTTCCTTAAAGTCTTTGTCATCCATTGCTGGTCGCTTCTTCTACCTAGCCTTAAGATCGAGCTGCGTTTCGAGAATGAGAATAGGAAGTTTCTAAGAAATTGGGTTTCTATTTTGACACCTAATAGTGTGACTCTGTCGTATGTATATACATATTTTTATTAGTTGCGATTATTTCATAAAAAGTTAATAAAATAAAAAAATTCTTTGTTGACCTAAGTAATCAGTGATTTAATTTTTTTATATTACTTATTATACATTTTGATTCCTGAAATTATTTGTTTCCGAAATAGAGAAAAATATTCAAGCGTTACTTTTTAAATCAAATCAAAAGTAAAAAATTCTTAGAAACACTTCATTTTCAATTTTTTTTCAATGAACACTGATCCAAGTAAAAAACAAACTGTATGTAACTTTTTTTAAAAATTGCTTTAACTTTTTTTTGCAATGATAAAAAGTGGAGAAGCCTGCAGTCAAGTAATTTGGTTTCCATTAAAACACTAAAAAAAAGCAGTTTAGATTTAATTGTATCTCAAAATTTTTTATAAATTTGCAGGAAAATAATTATGTTTTATTATAGATATAGTAGAATACTAAATAAACTATTTGTGTCCCTTTTTCTAAAAACTTTCGATTTCTAAATAATCAAACCAATTTCTAGTCAAGAATATTTAATTAACAATTCCATACTTTTCATTGGGGAAGGCACAACGTAGAATGCCAACCACGAAACGAAACACGAACAAGAATAATAAAGAACAAAAATCAGAATTAATATAGAAGGACGATTGCCTCAATTGACGAAATATGTGACATGGCAATATTAACAATATTTTTGTTTGACATTCATCAGATAAAAACAAGCCAAGCTATTTTATTTATATGTAATTTTCCCCCTTCATAAAAAACTATTAATTATTTTTATTTCAAAATGAAAAAAAAATCGAAAAAATTCATGAAAGTTTACAGACAATTGTTTTCATTTTAATACAAATTTTTGAAAAATAATCGTTTACATTGAATCACAATCCACGGTTAAATGAGCAACGAATAAATTTATTAATAAATAGGCAATAAGGATTAAAATTAAATTGTAAAGAATATTTATAAATGTTCGCTATTTAATTGAAACATTTCAATTTTTTGTTAAAAATTTTCTCGGACCAAATTAAATTGAAATAGACTTTAAAAGAATATTGCAGGCTATTTAAAAACATTATTTCATTAGGTAATGAGACAAATATATCCTATTCTATCAGTGATCATAATACAGTTTGACATTCTCAGAATATAAATTTCATTTATAAGATTTTATTAAAAAGATTTATTGAATTTAAGAATTGTATATAAATATAGTCTAAGTCTATATATTTTTGAAAGATGATATTTAAAAATTATTGTATGCATCAAAAACACCTTTTTATTTTAAAAATAATAAAGGTTGTGTTTTCAAAATAAAGAAAAACACTTTCAAAAAGCAGTCTGCATTTGAAAAACTTTCCCTTTCATACTTCAAGCAAATTATAAGGAATTTTTATTTTCCCACATAAAACCCATTTTTTGAAAAACAATTCTTGCCGTTATAATTAAAACCACATTTTCTTCGTGTCTGCCATTTTCATATTCAACAAACACTATCAAGGTAAATGTTCTTTCCAGGAAAAATAGAAACAAGAAATAAATAGAATTCTTCATTTGTTCGACTTCACTGATCAGTTAAACTAAAAACGGCAGCTTCATTCAAACTCGATTAAACGAAACTGTTGACAATAAACGATAAATTATGTTCTGAAGAACAAAAAAATAGAACGCCAGTAACAAATTCAGCTGCTACAGACACAGGTGTAAAATTGATATGACTATGGTTCAGCGCTGCACGATCAACTTCGTTAATTTTGTTCGCTTCGCTCTGATAATAATCGTGTCACGGCCATTACAGTTTTCTTGATTTCTGACATTTTGAAAAAAATTGAACCGCGTGGAAACAATTTTCTGGAATAACGATGTTTGATTCCCGCTTTTTGTTTATTTTATTTTATTTTTCATTTGAAATCTATTTCATGGTTAATGTACTTGAGTTGTTAAACTTTTTGTAAATTCTTTCAACATCAAAGCAAAGGAAGCTAACTGTAAAGTCACAATTGTGATGATGATCCGTTATTCTTTTATGGGTCAGTTTCGTTCATTAAGTTTAAAGAGGAAAAAAAGGATTTCACACTTCGTGAACTGAAAGAGGAGAGAGATGATTGGGAAAATAGAAAAAAAAAATAAAGATAATGCTTTTTAATGCTGTTGAACTCTATTTTACTATCAAAAAAGAAAAAAAAATGTCACTGCATGGTTGATATCAAGTCCCTATTGTTGATTGATTAGTCAACTATTCAAAGAAAAACTGCAAACGATTTGAGCAGTTTTGTTGAGCCTATATTGATGTCAGTTTTATTCTCCTGCTTCGTGTTATTCGTTTGCAGATTCTTTTCCTAAATATTTATTTGTATCTAAAATTTAAAAAAAATTCTAATGATTGTAGAAACGAATTTCGATTTAGTGAATGTTAATATGGAAATTTAGTGGACTACATTTGCGAATGTAATTGATTAGCCTCTTGTAATCTCTAATCTATTAATTTCGAATAATTCCCATCATTAGATAAAATTCATGTTTAAATGACAGCTATTAAATTTAAATTCAACTCTGCAAACTATCATCTATCAACAAGTAAAAAAATAAGCAATCATTTTTCCGAATCCTTATTTTGAAGATTATCTGAATATATACGAATTAGAAAAAAACAAAAACATATAAAAAGGTCAGAAGGAATTCAAAATAAAAAGAAAGAAATTAATTTTAATTTTCATAATTTTTATTAAAAAAATCTTTTTCATCAAATGAATCGTCATCAAAATATATTAGTGTTTCTTATTTTTAAAAAATATTTATTTAAAAATTACATTCACTAACTACCATTAGCACATTTAGATTTGTCATTAAAAAAATCTTCACACATTCGAGTCCTGATAACAGTATTTGAGGACAATTTGTGGAATTCTTTTTCGAATTATTATAATTTTAATAAATATATTAAATGAAAAAAATTAGAAATGTAAAAAACAATCTGAAAAGCCATCTTTTCCCAAAATGAAATTTACCATCATGTAGTTCTATCAAAGAAAACGATATGAAATTGAAAATAGTGTAAGAATAAATTATACACGCGAAAAATGACAGTTCGAATTACTTGAAAAGAAATACCAGCTAAGTTTATAGTTCTTTATTTTCCATGTAAGAGTTGTAGAAAAATATAGCTTTGTTTATATATCTTTTTTTTTAGAATAATCCAAAAAACAAATCACATAAGTAGCGGCGTAGAAAAAAAATGAAATGCCTTATTTATAAGCAAGAAACGAAACATTACTTGTTTTGCTCTAGTATTGATGTAAATCAAATGTATAAATGAAAAAAAAATGCTTTTTTTAATTCTAGTAAAGTGGTTAGAAAAGAAATGGTGCGAAAAAGTGCATTGCGAATAACAATGAAAAATAATTTTTTGCTAACTAAGCGAATCTGATAAATATACACGATAGTATTAAATAAATAAGGGTAATGTCTATAATTTACAAAGCTATATATCTGAGTATTCTATTGAATCAAAACAGAAATCGAACAAAAAAAACCTTTTATAAATGCTAAATTACTGAATAATGCTGAAAATTAATTATAAATTTATAAAATCTTTAAAAATAGAAATAAAAAAAAACAGTTACTCCCAAAAATGTTCGTATACATATGAATTTTAACGAAATACTTTTATATACATTACTGAAAATTAATGTTTAAAATAAGAATTTTTTTTGTTAATATCCATAACTGTTTATAAACCAAATTTCATTCAATATTTTAAGAATGCACCCACAAAAATCTTTTATTGAACATTAATATTTAAAGAGAAAAAAGAAGTATCTCACAAAAGTTTTTGTACTATAACGAATTTATGTTTTGGTAAAATATTGTGATATTTGTATTAAAGAGTACGATACCTTGCAGATCTACAATATCTTTTTAGAGGCTTCTCTTTTATTATTACTTTTAATCCATTAATGTTCTTTCACTTTTATATCAATTAATGCTTATAGGTCTGTTTTAGAATTAGTATCCCTAGTAGCACACAAATTTTGTGCAATATTTATCAATATTCGCTATAGTGTTTAATATTGTGGAATATTGTTTAATATCATAAAATATCGCACAATATTGTACAATATTATGTTACAGGATGTGCTACTTTGGTATTATATTTTCAATTCTAACTTCCATTTCTGACAAATAAATTATATTGGTTTTAAATAAGGCGATAGAGGTGGGTTCTCAAATTTTGAGGACAAATATATAGACAACACAGACGACCTTTCAGAGTAGATTGTTATCGTTATTTTTTTTTTTTTTGAAAGTTTTGTCCCCTACCCGAATTTTGGGCTAATAACTCTTAATTGTTACTTGGAAGTTTTAAAGATTGATAAAAACCAATAAAACAAACTTTTCGTTACAGTTGTTGTTGCTCAGTAATATAGGGCTGAAAAACCTTGTTTCCTTGGTCTGTGATTTGACTTCATCGTATTTAGGCATCTGATGCTCCAGGACAAACGGTTTGATAAGAAAAAGCATTTTGAACAATTTTACATCATATATGTCACATCACACACACACGACTCAGTTTATCGATAATATCTAGCATTTATCTATGACAAAGTAATAATGATAAAATCATTTACAAAATAAAAAAAATTAAACATTTTGAAAGATTACTAAACAGAAAAATATAATCGTTTTTAGTACATCCTTATCAATATCGCGCATTATAATAAATTTCCAAAAAATAATAAATGAAATAAAAAAAAGTATCATAACAAACAGCATAATCCAAATCGGGGGTATCCAAATCTTTAACAAATTACATCTAATAAAACCAGACATCAAGGTATTAAAGCGCCTATTACCGAAGTCGCAAGAAGAGGTCATACTGTCTGGTCTGCGAATTAGTCACAGTAGACTGGCCCATATACATATGCTAGGAAATGATCAGATCTTAAAATGCAGGACATGCCAATACCAATCTAACTTTTATCGCGCTACCATCGAATAAACATAACTTCAGAGTGTTTTGTGATCTGCACTCTAAAGTATCAGATGTTAACTTTAAGAGGATTTCGAACGGCACGTCAACGGATTCATTTTAGTTTTTTGAACGTTATGTCAATGCAAGCTGATCTCTTTTAAGATCTGAAACGGTTTCATAAACGTGATAATGTACCAGACTTCAGATATTATAGTGCAATGTAATTAGAAATAATATAATCAGCAATACAGAAATTTTTTTTAAGTGACCGAAATTTTTTTTATTTTATTTAACCTTTATACATAGTGTGATTCTGCTATATTAGTGCTTACTATTAGCTCACACTCCCCCAATATATATGCATTGAAATATTATATAAATATACAGAAAGCTTCAAAAAATTGGCAGTACACCTTACTTTCCTTGATAAATACAAATAACACATTAACTAGAAGTCCAAACAGTTTTTTACTTTTACACATAACAAACGGTTTAATTTAAAGTAAAAATAAAGAAAAATCAACCCCCCCCTATAAACTGAAAAACACCAGAAGCATTTGAAATAAACATTAGTAGATGTTTGTCTCATTAAATTGAGAGTACATCAACAAAATTTTTGTCATATCGTGCAAAGAAAGAAAGTGTAAATATTTAATTGCATGTCTTTTGGCTTTTATAAAGACTTTTACACATCGTGGTGCTGATTCGACCTAATTTTTGGTGGTATTTGAAGACATTTTACTCATTCTTCTTGCAACAATTGTTTTAAATAGGATTTGTTTCTAATTTTGTGTTTTTGAACAGCTATTTTGAAAGTGGCCCACAGATATTCAATGCCATTGACAACAAAGTACTGTAGTACTGTGTCTAAATGCTATTTTCAATGAGAAAAACTCAAATATTTTAGCATTAGGTGCATTCTTTTTGGAGTTATTGTCCGGCTGGAAAATGAAATTTCCTCCTAAAACCAAATTTTTTGCACTTTCCTTCAGATTTCTATGATCATATGGTTCTCTTGCTGCATAAGTGTCTTAAATCCTAGTTAGAAAGGTAAGTGCTGAAACTGTGCAAAATGTCATTAGACAAGATTTATATAAGTGCGAAATTGTTAGAGAAACTGTTCAGCAGACTGCAAATTTAGAAAAAAGAGTTTTCAAAAACTAATCAATTGAAGACCAATAACTTTTGGAAGAAATTTATACATAACGATGAAAGAGAATTCGACATTTTTGACGGTAACCGTTGCAATGTTTGGTGAAAGCCTAATACTTCTTTGGATTCAAAAAATTTAACGTTTTACTGTTAAACATCGTAGCGACTCTATCATGGTTTAGGGTGGTTATGGTTATAGTCCGACATAGGAAATTTATTTCTTATTGATGCCCTTATGAACTACGAGGTTTACTTAAATATTTTTCGTAGAAATCTTACAGAAAGTGCTAAAAATTTGTTTTTAGGTGGAAGTTTGGTTTGGACTTCTAGTTAATGTGTTATTTGCCTCGAAAGTCGGATTTATCAGGTAAAAGTAAGGTGTATTCTCAATTTTTTGAGCGACTGCGTATATATATATTCAAATTTTCAATTATAAATAAAATACTTTTTATTCATCCACTCAAGTTCAAATACATTTTTTCAAACTTGTAGTGGATGACACTTCATGTTAATATAGTTTTATCACATATTAATTCATACATTAAATTTTAATTCTTTAAATAGAGTTTCAGCAGTTTGTAAGGAAATTTGAAATCAACAAGTAGAAGCTCAATCAGTAAAAGCGAGGATTTCGGTATTTTTCACGTGAAGGCGAATAATGTAAGTTCAATTCTTGCGAAAGTCGATCATTTTTTTTGATAAATTATTTATATTAATTGTAATTCTTTAATAAAAAGTATCTAAAATAAAGATTTTCTTTTTTGACTCATGTAGAAAATGACAATCTTTTTAATATTACTTGTTATTGAGAATTACAGAAATAAAAAAAAATAAAAAATCGTGAAAAAAACTTTTTTTAGGAGTTCATATACATTTAATTAAATTATAGGTTTATTACAAATCTATTTACATATGTTTAATGATATTTTAAACATTAAAATTGTCTTTATGTTTATTCGCATATCACCACGAAGACGATTTTTTTAAAATCTCGTTTTCATTGCGAAGGTGTAAACAACTAAGGAACATCGAAATGAGTTAAATCGTCAACTAAACTTCAACAAACTGCATTGCTTTGAATTCTTTCTTGACATGTAATTTAGTATGTGATTGAATTTTATTTGTGAGTAGGGCCAAACGATAAACATAGTAAAACTACAGCTCAAGATGTTCTTCATTAATTATTTTTAAAGCTACAGCAACTAAATTTTAAAAGTAATTATTTCTAAAGTATAAGCGTCCGAAGAAAAAAAAAATACAAAAAAAGTTTTTATTTTCGTTTTAAGTGTATTATATGTTTTTTTTTTTCATAGTTAAAAATCCATCGAAATGTGAACGTTTTTCTGCAATAACTTCACTCGAATCATTTTCTACTACTATTTTTTTAAATTCAAACAATTAGAGAGATATCAATTTAAGTGCAATTTTTCTTTGTTTTTAATCTATTTTTAAAATAAGTTTTAAAAACAATTTCGTAACAGTGCTTTTCATTCGCATAACTGCGTGTAATAAAATAATAAGAATGTAAACAATCAATGAAAATATTCCAATACCCTTTCTGTAAATAATTTTTAAAAACATTGTATTCTAGAATTTATTTTTAATTACTTAGCATGACATAGATGCATAACAAAAAGTAACTTAGTCAACAGAAAAGGACAAAATGAATCAATACAATCGTAAGATAAAAAATAAGGTAAATGAACAAATATTTTAAATTTTAAACTATTTGTTTTAGTTCAATATAATTTTAAAAACAACAAGAATATAAATAAAACCAAAATATGAAACTAATTTTAGTTACATTTCATTCAAATTTATTACAGTTTTACCCATGTTTAACTTCTACACAGAAGGACTTTAAATTTTACACATTTCATTATTCAGAAATATGCCTCCTTTTTTTTAATCATATCTACCTATCGATCACAAAACTTTCTATTATACAAGTTGTTTCATTACTTTTTCCATGAATTTTCGATTGTATGCTGTAACTCATATTTATTAGTGTGGCAACGCCGGTCTGCTTAAAATATCCCGAATCATTACGCCTCACAAATTTTCGCAAAGATTCAAGTCTATGCTTTTTAATGCCCAGTGCTATAATTCTACTTCGTTTACTTGAAAACACAATTTTGTAAATGATAACACATAGAAAGAGGCATTACCTTGCTAAAAAATATAATGCATACTTGTCAAGAGAGGTCGCCTCTAGTAATAAATTTTCAGTGTTCATGTCTTAATATCCTTCAGAGTTAATTTTTGATTTCAAAAAGGATATCGGAAGTATTCCTTAACGAGCAAATCCTTCCCAAACCATACATTACCACCGCCGAATTGGCTTTTAGAAAACAATGTTCATCCAAATCGTAAATCATACCAATAATATTGGAAATCGCCGAATTCGTTCAAAGGAACTTTCTTTTCATCTAAGAAAATTAAATCATTCCATTTATTTCCTAGAATAAATGCTGTTTTATTTATTTTTCACGATTAATCTTTTAAACTTTTGTTAGTGAAGAATGTTTTCTCATTCTTAAATGTTTTACATGTGAAGATTTTAAAAGTACACTACGAATTGTTCTACTCGAACAAGACAGTTGCAATTCCTTTTTAATTTGAGTAGAAGATTGATGTTGAGAAAGAACTCAATTATGACTCTTCTTGATCGATTAGAGATGTTTTCTATAAGATCATTTATATTTAGAGTAATGGCCAGGATTTTTCAAGAAATTATTTACAACACTTTTTGAGGGCCTTAATCGTTTTATAATTTGTCTAGAAAAAAAAAGCCATATTTTCTAAACTAAGAATTCTACTTCGATCTTCTTCACACAACTTTTTTCCTTATTCCCATGGAGGATAAATTTTTATAATTTCTTTCCAAATATTTTTAGCTTTAAACTGAAATGACATTAATAAATAAGTATTTATTATGAAAATAAGAGAAATAAAAAATTACAATAAAACAATTAAGAATTATATTTTTATAAAAAAAATAATGCAAATTTTACTGGTAAATTATCTGGTTAAAATAAATAACATCGTTTACATTGATTAAATTAATATGCTCAGTTTGAACATTTTTTATAAAATCGTTTGTTTTTATAATTGGATACAAATAAACTAAAATCGTTTTAAAAAGCTATTTGTACCGTCTAATAATCAATTTAGAACCAAATAATAATAAGAAGAAGACCAGAGTAGCACGATTTTTGATTCCAAATTTCAACATTTTTTTAGGACAAGATCATGTTAAATATTATAAAAAATTATTAAAATATAAAATATTAAAAAAATATTAAACTTTTGCTAAAAATATCGTCTTTCTGCTAGATATTTAACTTCTGTGTATTATTATCTTTGTTTTCACAAGTTTGTTCTTAAAAATTGGCAACACTAGTTGCTTGTTGTTGGAATAAAAATGATGACGACATGATATAGTTTCGCTTCCTTTTAATAAAAAATACAATCTGCATTAATCATTCTGGAATTATAATAATGTTCTTATAACCTATTATTATGAACTGTACATAACAACGCTACATGTTTTTATTTATTTGTTTATATTTATCTATTATTTATTCATTATTTTCAAAAGTCACCGGCTAATTGCCAATAGATGTCGTTATAATCGCCAATGACGTCATCAATCTGCTTAGAAGAATGCGCCATGGAAGAGAAACTGTACAGAAATATGCATGGCGTATAACAACGAGCATTCGCTATTTTATGACGAATCAGAAAAAACTATAATCAAATAACTGTAGATATCGTAGCTGTAAACATTGCTTCGTAAATAATGCAAAAGATAACTCTAACATAATATCGTACTTTATATCGAAGAATCGTCTATTTCCTTCATGGAACCCTAGTCAACCTTATATTTGATTATTATTTATGCATTATTATTTGTTTATTATATATTTATATTTATTTTTTTATTGTTGTCGATCCATAAGATTAAATTTGGTCTGGTTAATCATGGATTTATAATTTCTTTTTTGCTTGGTCAATATATTTCACTTTATACTGTTATTTTAGTATCTTTCCTTTCTTATAAATGAGCCAAAGGTTGCCGTTAGACTTCAGTAGCTACAAATAATTTTCGTTAAAAAAATTTTGTTAGAAATCTAGAAATTTTGTTCTTTGTACTGAAGTGCTTTTTAAGGAAATAAACAAAAGCTAAAAAACTTCTTAATGTGAGCATTTGACGATATTCTATTCTATACCTATTGTAAAATAATAGTTTAAAATCTAATAGTATATATTCATAATTTTTAAATAGAAAATCTTATTTATCTATTTTAATTTATTTATTCTTTTACCTACTTCCATGTTTAGATATCAATAAGAATTTAATTTAAAAAATTTCCTCTTAAGAAGATTTAATTTAATTTATATCCAAACAGCTTTAACTGTTAAAAATCTGGTTCCACATATTTGAATAAATAACTGAGCGCAAACAGAGTGAAACTGTTGCCATTCAGTGACTACTAAACATATACATATCAACTGTCAAATAAATAATAAACTGCCAACTGCTCTTCCTATCTTTCGTTCACTTCGGAGTAAAATTACTTCGCAGAATTGAATGAAAACTACCTAGAAACTTCTTCCTTTGACTTTCTTCCATATTTTCATATCATGACACATTTTTTGCTCAGGCTTTATAACATAGTGAACGGAATGGAATAAGTCTTTTGAGCTTATTTGGAAAATATGATTCAAAATTCGTCTTGTCTTCTCTAGCATCTAGGTATAATATTAAGATCCATGGGAAATAATTCAAAAAATATAAACTGAAAGTTAGTTTAATTGCTACTATTAGTTCACACTCTCTCTATATGTATCTTGTTCAAATTTTCTATCGTTAATGAAATACTTTTGATTCATCCACTCGAGTTCAAATACATTTTTATAAAGTTATAGTGGATGACCCTCGTTGTTGATAGAGTGTTTTTTTAAATATTAATTAATTAATTAATTAAACTCATGTTTAATACTTTAAATAAAGTTTTAGCAGCTTGTAATAAAAACTGAAATTGACAGGCAGTAGCTCGATCGGTAAAACTTAAGGATTTCAGTATTTTTCGAGTGAAGGTGAAGAATGCCAGTTCAATTCTTGAGAAAATCAATCATTTTGGATAAATTACTTATAATAATTGTAATTATTTAATAAAATGTGATTAAAAATATTTTTTCTTTGTTGACATAAGTGGAAATTTACGTAATTTTTATATTACTTATTTCCTTTCTAAATATAATAAACTTGCACAGTTACATTTTTGTAGCAAAGATAACTTAAACAATCAAAGAAATTTTTCAATAAATTTTTCAAACATGTATTAAATTTGCATATGTGTTCTAAGACTCGTTTCCTATCGCCTTTAGTACTTTCGAACATTTTAATAAATGAATCAAATTTTTTCGAAATTATTTATTCTGTGTTGTTAAAATTTCAGATTTTTTTTTCTTTTTTTTTTCTGCCGTATTTTTATTTCGATCCCAGATTTTTTTAAACATATCTTTATTTTTATCCCAACATCTATTTTTTTCTATTATTATTAAATTTCATTTCTATTTCACATTTGAAGAATTTTTGTTTGAGAGTCATGTTTGCTATAAGAAATATAGTCTAGCCAAATTTAATACAAGAATTCCTATCCAAGTTATGAATTTTTGTTTTAGTTTGAATAATTTCTTTGGATCTATCTAGTCCTTTTGCGTTTTGCATTTATCTTGTTTACTTGTTATTGAATAGCCGAACAGACAGACTTACTATGAATAGATTATGTTCAAAACTCAATAAAAATTTACAAATTTAGTATTAATTCCATCATACCAAATTTAGCTAGAAGTTCATCAAAATCTCGAGGTCTAATTTTTTGACGATTACAATACTTCAACAATACTTCGCATACGAAAAAGTAAAATGCGAAATGTTTACGAAACAAATTTGATATTTTTTTGTAGTATCCTTGATAGTATTGAATCCAATGACAAAACGAAAAACAATTCACACGCTTCCTAACACTAAAATCGGTTGTGTTACTATTTCATAAAATACTATACATATCGCATGGTTTTAGGTCGGGTTCGGGTTTAGTTCAGTTAGATTAGAGCACCGTTCTAAAACGACACAAGAGCTATTTTGGAAACGGATCTTGCAATTTTGAACCACAGTCAGATAACAGGGACAACACCTGACATGGTACCTGCACTCTTCAAACTTCTACACTACACCAGCGGGAGGACATTTGGCTCCGACGAATTTAACTAGCATCGGATACGCTTGCAGGTCTGTTTTCGGTGGTATCGAGTCTCTAACCCAAAAACCTACGGTTCTGAAGTCAAGCCTTACCACCAAGCAGCCCCGGACCCAGTTTGAGGCCGGGAGAAAGGAGTTGTAATCATTCACGATGTTAATAAATCACTGAGATAACCAAAATGGCGTTGTGGGGGTGAGCGGAATTTGAGAAAATTAACAGTAATTTATTCTTCGATGCACCATGAAAGCACACGGGTTTAAACCATAAGCTTGAAAGACCGGACCGCAGCAACAGCAACACTGGTGGCATCTGTGGTTGAGTACTAAGAGCCACCACCGGTCAATTAACAACCCTTCCCATAGGAAGTACATTCCTTCATTGATGGGAGGAGCCTACCCCTATTAGTATACCCTCCAGGGTGGCGAGATTTAAACACCATGCTGGAAACATCTCATCCTCATTTCGAAGTACCCCCCGGGAGGGAAGGATTCCATGTACATAGCACTCTTCAATATTATATCCTATTCTAATAATAGATATGTCCTATAAAATTCAATACTCTGAATGCCAGACAATATAATATAATTGATGTAAAATAGTTTATTGGACATTTTGTGATGAGAGAGTCAGGCATGTCATTACTATTATTATTTTGCTGCCCTTTTTTATATTTGACTTTAGAAAAGGATATAAATGCATTAATGTTTCGCATGCTAGGCTATTCCTAGGACTGAAGACCATGAGATATTTACTTCTTTGTCCACAACTGTTAGGCCATTAGATAAAAAGCATTGTGGGAATCAAAAGGTATGTAAATAAAAATATGTAAAATAATAAGACCACAGTGACCTTGTAATAAAGTCTTAGCTAAGAAGCCGTAGGGTTTTAGGTTCGAGACCCGATTCCACCGAAGAGCTGTCGTTTAAGAGAGTCTATAACACTTTAAATCCGACTAGCTGAACGTCCTCCCACTTGTGGTGTGGAGTGGAGAGGGAGCGGAGTGTCTGCATAAGTGTCGTCCTCTTCGTCTGACTGTGTTTCAAAATTACAAAAAAATTCCTTTCTCAAAATAGCACTTGTGTTGCTTTATACAGAGACGTTAATATAACTAAACTAAACTCCAAGATTGAAGCCCAGGATATCTACATCTCTTTGACCATTGTGGTACTCGGAGGATATGTAAATACACCAACGTTGATGGGAACCTGTGTAATTTTTAAAGCGCCCAAAGCTTGTAAACAGTACCAAAACACAACTAACACACAGAACAAACAACCAAAGAAAAAGAAAGAAAGAAAGAAACGGAACAAATGCGAAAAGTATACGAAATAAATCAAGCCCTGACCTTGCGGAACAGCAAACAAGCCTCAACAGCTGTACGCAAACAAAAACCCGGGCGCTTCGAGCCATTAATGTCGAGCACGTAATAATTTCATCAAATGGAATAAATATCACGTAATTCGAGGTTGGGGGTAGAGGAGGGGGGAGAGAGCTGCTCATAGATCAGACTAAAAGAGCTTTTAGCGGCGGTCTCATGGCTTGACCTCTAGACAGGAAGAGCGAAGGTTCATCTCTTTTATGCACTTTTGTATCACCCGGAATGGTCGTGGGTGCGCATATAAATTCGGGACATTACCGCCGGTCGGTGGGGTCAACACCGACAACCTTATCGGGCTTCGGTTCGGGAACCGAAACGTTAGTGTGTTTTCGAGCCGGTGTTTCTTTTTTTGCCTGTTCTTTTATCTTTCGCCGGTGGCCGCGTTATGCGATAGAGATAGAGCCGGCGAAGTCTCAATTAAGATTTTGCAAAAAAGTCACATTTAGCGTATCTTAATCGCTGGAAGGATTTATGTTGACCGATGGCGAGATGCCATTTGGAGGTTTGGTTTCCCAGATCACGTCGCATTCGGTGCCAAAATGTGTGAACTCACATGTGTCGGACCCGACACGGGACGTTATTGTTCTGGAAATAGGGTTGGCGAGAAAGAAAACAAGACACTTTTTACGACTGTTTTTGTCGACTGCCAGTAATTTTTTAGAATTCCGATCACATTCTGGCATGCTATTATAGCAGAAGTATTTTCCGCCATTAAAACTTTAAGTTTAAACAATTTTTTTAAAAAAATGAATTTTATTCAAAGTATTTTAAAGACCATTCATGTTTTTTCATCTTTTGAAACTTCAAAAACACAAATTTAAACTTGTTTTTGGCCTAGTTTGTGTGTTTACAAGTGTGTGTTACAGTTTGTTTAAAATCTGAGAAATATAATCCTAAGGATTAAGTTACGGTATGCATTTAAAATGAACTGGTTGTTTTCTAAAAGTAGATACTGGCACTAAAAAAAGGGTTACATTTGAACCTCACTGAGTTATAAAGCATGAAAAAATTTGGAGGTCCAAAACTAAAACAATTTCCTAGATTTTGTTTACTATTATGCACAAAAGTAACGATGTTTGTGAAATAATCATTGCCAAAAGGTATTAATGAATCAGCCAATATTTTACCTAAACATATTAGGGCAGTTTTTATGAAGTGCTGCCTTCAGTAATAATTTTTTTAACTGATTTAAATTATGTTTTCAATCATATTATTTTTATATAAAATCAATAATTAATAATTATCATAATAATTTTTAAATCTTATTTATTAAATTGTTTATTATGAAAAACAGCTTCATGACCTGGCACTAAAAACAATGCAATAAGCCAATATATATAAAGTCGACTCTATATTTAACAGCTTGAAAATTCCTGGAAAAATTCATTTTATAAAAATTTTCACTTAGAAATACATTGGAAACAATGTTAACCTTTCTGATAATAAAAGTTATATACAATTTAATTTTTTAATCTTAAATAACACTTTCAAGCATTAAATCATCTAAAAATTTATTGAAGAAACTTAAAAATAATTGCATGTCGCAATGATTTTCTAAAACTGTTTGCTCTGTAAACAGCAAAAATTCCTGATTTTTCTGTTAACCTTTTTATGTTTTTCTCTTTTTTTTTAATAAAGATATGCTTTGCTTTCATATTTAAAGGTTTAATATTCATTGTAATAAATCTAAAACTGAACTGAGTTTGGAATAAAAATCTTACAAGAAGGGGTGCAAAGAAGATACAAGAATTACGGGTTTTCTTTTAAAGAAGCTTCACTTTCAGAAAAATTTCTATTAAATAAGAATCAGAGAAATTCGACTTTTTTTTTTCTTACTTTGATTTATATCCTCTTTTACGAGCGAAGTAAATAGCGGATATTTTATTTCAATATAAATACAAAATTTTAAGAGAAAAATTTTCATTCGATTTACAGAAATGGATTTTTTATTGAAAATCCACGATTCCTGTAAAAGTTCGATATATAGAATTTCGGTACAAGGGGGTTCTACTGTATATCTGTAAAAGAACTCCTACAGAAATTTTGATTTCACTGTTTTCACCATGAACATTCAAAATTGTGATTTAATATTTCAATGGATTGAGACAAACAAGATATCCCGAAACATTGCAAAAATAAATAAAATTCTGAAAAAAAATATTTAATAAAGCCAACTTCCATACTATCGGGAGCACCCAACTTTTAAACGTCGTTCAAAGCCAAGATTCAGTTGAAAAGTTCATGAAATAGAAAATTTTGTGAAATTAAAATTTAATTAAATGAATACTCTAATGTATTTCGACTTAACCAAATTATTATTTATTTAACTATTATTAGTTATTTTTATTGCATTATTTTCAGTAAAATTATTTTATTTATTTAAATCTGACAATTTGTTTTTGACATTATGAATAATGCATCATTTTTTAGTACAAACTTAACTTTAGTTAACACTTTCAGAATGTTTCCAACTTTTGTCTTTAATGATTAAATCCTTTTTTCTTCATCATACTTGTCCCTTTTTTGATAATGCATGCTAATTTAATACTTTAAAAAAAAGCATACTTATCCTTATGGCGTTATTCATGTATTAGAAAAAAGTTTCTGACCCTTGTAATAATAATAAAAAAAACAATATAAAAATTTTTAGTCAATTACTACTTAAGTCAAAAAAGAAAATTTTTATTTTATTTACTTTTTATTAACTAATTACAATTAACATAAATAATTTATCAAAAAATTATTTATTTTTGCGAGAATCGAACTCACATTCTGCACCTTCACTCGAAAAATACTAAAATCCTTGTATTTAAATGATCGAGCTACTGCCTGTCGATATCAGTTTTCATTACAAACTGCTAAAACTCTATTTAGAGTATTGAAAAGGAATCAAATTTAATTAACTAATTTGCATTTGAAAAAAAACCCTCTATTAACATCGAGTATTATCCACTACAAGTTTAAAAATATATATATTTGAATTTGAGTGGATGAATAAAAAGTATTTTATTTTATTAACAATTGACAATCTGGGCAAGACACATACACACACACATATATATATATATAGAGAGAGAGAGAGAGAGTGTGCAAACTAATAGTAGGAATTGAATAAATATGAAAATGAAGCATCAATATACGATAGACAAAAAATATATTTGTCCAAAATAGCATATCGATAAATCTAACAAAACGATTTTAGATAACGCATTTCCTTAATAATAATTTTTGATTATGGCCGTTGGATAATCTGAAAAAAGAAGGAAATTGAGAGATTTCCTGAACGAAAACTTAACTCATGCTGCGAAAATTCATATCTCACAGTTATAGTTCTATCGAAAGTTAGAGGAAAAACTCAGTAAATAATTTTATTCTGAAACTTGATTCAGATAAGGGTTACAAAATTATTTAAAATAACTGGTATGGATTCAGATCTATATCTCTTATGAAGACACGATTCGTCATCTTTTTCTAGAAAATGGGGAATTCCGCTATTTTCAGAATTTTAAATTTAACTTATCTTTTAACATTATCGAGGTCATGTTCTTTTTCAGAATGTATGATTAACTATCTTTTTGTCTCCTCTTGTAAGTGCACAAATTGAGAAATTGTTTGTTTCATAATAAACTGCAAATATCTTCGTCATCTTGCCATAACATATTGTTGCATAAATTTCCGTTATCACTTCAAAAAACAATCCTTGAATTTAACAAGGAAAAATTCCAAGATAATTACAGAAATTCGAAAAACTTTTTTTCCAAGCTATATAAGCTGTTCAAATTCCATGCAAATTATATATACACTAAAAAAGAATTATTTTTTAATGATATTTAGATAAAAATGGTGTTGAAATCTGCAATTACAATTTTCAAGAATTTTAAATTCATTTTTCAAGTGGGTTCTTAAAAGCAAACAAGAAATTCCAAAAAGAATAAGCCTTCATTTCAGCTCAACATTTCTAAAGAAATTACCGTTATTTACAAGATTTTCCGTTATTCTCATTATCATTGATAAGAAAAGCAATTTAAAGTTGTGATGCAATTTTAATTTAATATTCTTTTTTTTTTTTTTTTTTGCTGCGGCACAGTTATTTATTCTGAACAGAACATTACGACATCCATTTCATTGTGAATGACATAATTAAGCTTGAAAATGGCAAGACGCGCTTACGATTGCGAAATTCCAACTCAATTTAGTAGGAATCTTCATTTGAAATCGCATAGCCGAAGGCGAATTGAAAATTAGGCTTAACATTTATATAGGCTTGGTATCCAAATTCCTTTGAGCTCAGTTGAGAATTTCTGGCGCCTTTTCAAAATGAGTTGAAAGAAATCTCTTATGAAATTATTCTTTTTAAAGCCATGTATTCAAGTAAAACGATGTCATCTCGTAAATTTCAAAAAGATTTCAAAAGATTCTGATTTTGAGGGTAATTGGGCAGTTTTTATTTCTCTCATAAAAGAAACCAGAGAGAATTTCAGATGTAGAGTGCGAAAAATTTGCATAATTAAGAGCAGTTTTTTATAGTGAATTCCATTAAAATTCGAGGTTTTTCTATAATTTCAATATAAGACAGCTTTATAACTGAAACAATCTTTATTTTATTGAAATATGCATATTTTATGAATCTATTGACTTCGTTTCTACTATAATAAAAAAAGAATGTGTGTGATAATAAGCATTTGGCAGGACAGATCGCTTGACTTACAGCTATCAAATTTGGTACAAATCAACTTTGGAGAATGGAAATGTACACCTACGAACAAGTTTCCCTAAATTTTAAATGGAATCTTAATTAATTAAAAATAAAAATAAATTCAAGCATTTACCAATTTATTTCCTTTAAATTACTTTTTTAATTTCTCATTTACAGAGAAAGAATTATAATTGACAAAAAATTCGAACTTGAGATTTCGACAAATCTCCATGTTTTAGAACACTTTGAGTTCGAAAAACACATTTTTTTGTCTTATTCCTGGCTGTCCATCTGTGACGAAGATAGCTCAAAAATGTTTTCATCTCCATGTATTAAATTTGGTTTATAGTTTCCACACTAAATCTGTAGATTTCTATCAAATTTTGAGCAGAATCCTCTCAGTGGAAATCTCTCTGTTTGTCTGTTTGAATATAAGTTTACAAAATGAGTACAAAACGAAGAAAGTTGAATAAGTCATACCAAAATGTCTTCTACTTCCAACAAAAGAAAAAAACTGGTCAATTAAATTTCTGATTTCTTATTTTCAGCTGCAAAAGAGGGAATTAAAAAAATCATGTAATTAAATTCAGACTGCACGAGAATAAATCAAACATTCAACAATTTGCCGATCTCAATACTGTGCAACAACCGTGGAAACCGTGAGTGGATGAACTATCAAGGAATGGGGGTCAACAAAAGGACGCAGCTAGTAGCTCTGTGTGATTTTATTGGCCATGTTCCCTTGACTTCTTCAAAACTATCAAGTAACGCATCCAAATAACTGCTGCATACGGAATTACTGCATGCTGATGGTCAGTAATATGACACTCAAAGAACGAACCGCAACTGCATTTCCCAATGATTCCGACATTGGCCTTTTTTTGGCATCTGAGAACCTGGTGCATATCTATTTGTTATGCAAATCGTACCAGCGAAGCCAGATGTCATCACAAGCAATGATGGAATTCGTACTTGTGGTGGATTACTTCATAGGATTCAATGTTCGATTTTGAAGCTTGTCCACTAGCATGCTTGTGTGGCCTTAATTTTATACAAACGATATACATTAAATTAAATTCAATGATAGATTAAACACTGTGCAGACTTTTTTAGGCTAGTTTGGAGAGGCTTCTCTTTTCTCCCCACCACCTTCAAAAAGGATTTGTTTATTTATTATTGACCTAAATGTATCTTCATACTAGCAGTTTTTATATAAATATATTATGGCAAATTGAAATAAAAAAATCATAAACAAGTTCTGTTCAAATGAGTGGATTTCAGTATCTTGGCTATAAAAAGATTTTAATTAATTAATTAATTATAAAACCAATTAATTAAATAAAAAGTTTTTAAAAAATGCAAAAAACACATTTAAACCTATCTAAATAATGCAATGTAAAGTCTGTCAGAGTTCTTGACAATTAATCAATCATCGACAAAAAAAAGGGCTACGCATTTAAGTAAAGGAATTTATAAACAAGGTTGAAAACCCACGAAGACTGTTCTGACATTTTAATTATACTCGATTTTAATATGAACAATCCTTGTAAGAAACTGAAGGTACAAAATTGATTACCCTTAACTCGCCTCAAAATATTATTGAGTAACCCAAAATTATGGATCCACTAGAAGTTGGCCTTTTGTCTTACTAAATAACCCGAACCTGAATAAGCAAATGATGATTAATCGATTTTTGTAGATTCATTATCATCAAATGAATACTTCGTTAATTTTTTTTTATAAATCTCTGGTTATACTATAGTTAATGATTCACAATCTCTATTATACTATAGTTAATATAAATCTCTATTATACTATAGTTAATTATTCAATCAAAATGTTAAACAACATGTGAAGATAGTTATCCTCGATTTTCCTCCGACTTATTTACATATATCTATCAAAAGTTGGTCAATAATCGAGAAATATTTTATTCAAATATCTACTGGATTTTCCACGAAATTGCAGAAAGAGACAAGAAAGTCTAAGACCTTTTATAACATTGACGTTGTTATTTATCTTCATGAAAAATATTGTGCTATCCTTTTACAGTTACCTTTTTATTATTTTCTTGCTTGTTGTAACTCCATTGAAAGATAGTATTTAATATGCTTATTTATAAACCAGTTATTAAAAGTTAAACCAAAAAATAATCTTTTAAAAAAGTCTGCCAAAAAAATTCCATAGCAGTAAGATGTTCATGATTAAATAGAGAAATTTTAAAGCATAAGATTAAATAAAAATTCATGAAATTAAATTAAAAAAAATTAAAACAAGAAAAAAATGAAATCTACGATCCCAAATTTCAAGTTATCATGCAAGAACATTATTATTTTTTAAGTCATTTTCAGTCTTAAATAATTTAAGTCATTAACCAGTTTAAACCAGTTTGAAACAATCACGAGACTACCGGTCTCTATCCCTCTCTCTATATATAGGTATATATGTATATGTAATGATAATTTTTTTAAACTTGCATTTTCAATTTTTCTAGCTGACAAACAAAGTTTTGGAACTCGATCGATTTTGAGATGAAATAACAGTTATGATGTCGTAGTTCTTCGTCAGCCTTTTAAAAACGCATCTGCTGTCAAAGAAGCATACATAATAATAAAACAGTACCGATAAAAGCAGGTAAAAAAATTCTTCAACCGATAATTTCCGGCTGCTCATAATCTTTATTTTTTTGTTTGCAAATTTCGGAGACATCAAAATTTCCTAATAAAATAAACATCATGTTTTCTCATGCTAAAAGCAAAAGAATTTCGAAATTAAAGCAAACAGTTATAAAGATATGTGTGTACAAATAATTTTAACTAATTTTAGATCATTTCTATTAATATCAGTTATCAGTCAAGAACTAATGCTCTTAATACCTAGAAAAACATTCTTTCACTCATTATAAACAAAAACACCCATAAACACCCAAACTTCAAAGTGTTAATTAATTTAAAACATTAATTTGCTTGCAGACATAATTACAAAATATTTAAATGATAATAATCCAAATTCAATATATTTAAATTACAAAATTTATTAAATAATTACATTTAAATTGAAAATATGTGGTTTGAAAAAGTACAAGAGAAAGATTTTTTTTTTACATTTATCTTGATAGAGAAAAAAATTGAATGTAAAGTTATGTGGCATTAAAAATCTTATATTTGTTGAAGTTAACATGCTCATCTTCTTCAAGAATATTTGTTGATTACAGCTTTTTTTAACTTCTATTTTTCTTACTTAACTTCTATTTTTCTTACTTTCTTATATGAATAGTTAAAATTGCATTTCTAGTATGTTTTTAATAACTGTAAACATAAAAATTTCATATTGTAACTTCGTTAGATTCAAAGCTTTTCGCTACTGAATTCCATAATTTTCATTTAATAATAATATGTAATGAATAAAAAAAGCTCTTTAGGTTTAAAAATAAGTGAACAGCATTTCAAATAAGTTTAAAAAGAATTCAAAAGTTGAAAGAATTTGAAATAGTTTTTGAATCAGGCCAATAAGAATACCGAAAAAAACTGCACACATTTATTTTATTCTAAAAGAATTCTAAAATTCAAATATCCTTCTCTGTGTATCGTTTGTTTCCAGATGCAAGCGATTATTTGGCAATTTTAAATTTCACGGCCATTGCCAAGAGCAAAAGATTAATTTAACTAAATAATTTCAAACGATTTACGACTGAGTTTCAGTTTAAATAATAATCTTTAAAAAAATCTTTTATGCACGTTTGGATGAGATGATTAGTTGAAAAATAAAATTTCAATTATTTCTTTACAAATACAAATTTTTAAGAAACGCTTCAAAGATTTTCGAATACACAAATTCTTTTTTTTTTTTGTTGCTTCCCGTTAAAGTTTTTTTTGTCAGCTTAGTGTCCTATTTATATGCGTTAAGAAATAAATTTTTTTCGCAGCAGGGCAGGTGATGTTCTTTTGCAATTTGTGGATAAATTATGACAAACTAAAAGAAAGACGCAACTGAGACATATTGTTGTTTATGAATATCCATCGGAACACCTACAGAGTTGTCCTTTAAAAAATGGTGCAAGAATCCTTCAAGACGCATTAGTTTCGACATTCCACCTGTTTTAGCAATTACTGTGCACGGTATTTTAAACACCACAAATCAGTAAAAATACGTTGTGACAATCTAATAGCAGTAGGTAAAAAGTAATTATGTTTCTTGTAATTTTCTTCAGATATATTTATATTTGTTTTTGAAGGTCTTATGAATTCTGAAGATAAATTTAATGAAGAAATGAACTATTTACAAAACTTCCCATAAATATTTATTTTTGTGAAAAATTCTTCGGAAGATAAGTACTTTTTCATAAAAAAAAAGGATGAAAACAATAATTCTGCTTTAGAATTAATATCCAAATATAATAATTTTTAATTAGAAAATTAACACTGGCAAAAATATGCAAATGAACAAATTCTATAAAGTCTTAAAATTGAATTGCATTTCATAAAAATCATAATAAAAATTGTGTTCGAAATCCATTTTGAAGGAAAATGCAGTGAAATAAAGTTGATATCGCTGGTAAGCTAATTCTAAAAATTTTAAAATTGAGTACCCTGTATTAATGAGAATGTTCTTCTTATTTAATCAGAAAAAATGTTAACAAATCGATTCATTTTTAGATAATTAATAACACATTTAAAATTTTGACAACTCAGATAGTTTACTGAACTCCAGCTATCTAAAAACCAATTATGTAACAAATTTCCAATCTGCAGTACAAAAAGAATTTTCTTCATAATATATTTAACGTCTCATTATTTATAAAATAGAATGCCAATCTTAACGATTAATCTTAATCACAGGTGGCCATGACGATAAATAAAATAATCTTCAGAAATTTTTTCTTCTGAACTTTAAAGTTTCCAGAAGATGAAATTTGTTTGAAATCGTTTGGTCGTTTCGCCTTTATCGAACTTATTGTTTCGTTGTGTGCCGAGGTCGTGCAAGACAGAATGGCTGCAGGTGTTTTATTTACTGACCCAGGGCTGCAGAAGTGACACTCATTGGGGGAGTGTCATTTGTATCCAGACATAAAAGAAGAATGAATTCATTAAAGACAGTCTGAAAGTTCCGAAAGTGAAAAAAAAATTCAAATGAAATCTGCTATTCATATTTCAATGTATCATGTCAGAACATCATTTCTTGAACGGCCAAGCACCACGTGCTCGTGCAAGTTAGATTATATTTTTTATTCATTTTAATCATTTCATCGAATGAGTCACTTTAGTATTGCAAACGATCCAAAAAACGTTGTCTCGCATTGATTGTTTAAAGAAAATATCGCTTTTCCTATTTATTTCATTTCATGTAATCACGCACACAAAATGACATTTTTCTAGGTTTTATTTGCTGCAGTCATTAACTTGTTTTTTTTTAATCAGAGCTTTTGTAAATGGGATGGTATCACGTTATTAAAAGCTGATTTTTTTCGATGCTTGTGCAGATAATAAAATTTTTATTTTTCGCCTACGGATCTTTGTTGAAGCCAAAAACTTCATCCCAGAAACAACATCATATTCTGACATGATAAAAAGCGTCTTGGACAGAGAGCTGGGGTGATGCTTTGAGATTTCAAATGGAGGAAAAAGCAGTGGCAGAATTGGTTCTTCTAACATTTTAGCAGTTCTTAGAATTTTAATTAAACAGGGCAACCGCAAAACTCACTGTTATTAAAATTTGTTTTTTCTATTATTCAAATTAATCGATAAATATCATGAAATCAGAATTGGGAATTGTAAAAACAGTACTTTTAAACATTGTAATTTGTATTGCTAAAAACTTGCTCTCAGTACATTTCAATCTTTATTCTTAGATCAATTAGCCGTTTTTCTTTCCTTAAATTTATTATTTTTCTTTAAAAAATATCAATTATTAAACTTCATTCTATTTATACCCATTGTAACTGGTAACTTGAGAGATGCGATGTATATAAATAACCAGTAAGCGTATTCTCCTCAAAACTTTCTCGCATATTCTCTTATAAAGATGTTTCTCAGTGAATATCTTCCAAGGCATTGGCTAAAAATAGATATGAAATATTAAATTTTTGGCGTGCATTTGTCAGTTTTATTGAATCTATTGCTACGAAAGTTTTCTCAAGAACGTTACGAGGATGCAGATAAAAATTAAGGCTTCATTGTCTACGAAACGCGTGTTAAATAACATAATACAAATTACAAATACACGGCCAATTAACACTATTCAATCTGCTGATTAAGGTTAACAGCAAGGCTGTTATTAGAAAAAGTAAAGACGTTCTTTCAAGCCAACTCCACTATCTCAGCTCTCTCTGAACTGACCTGTTGCTCCCCCCACACCCCATCTTATATTCGCGGACGTTTCATTCAAATGTAGAAATTTCTCCAATGTTCCTTAGGAACATATCTTTATTTTTCAGTTTCCATTGCAACTTTTAGCTTGTACTAAAAACCGCCAGAGACCTCATTATGTCGCCAACACACCTACATCGCCAAATTAGACAAATATGGCGATCTTTTATTGGAAATCCCCTTAGAATAGTCTTTTCTCGCCGACGCACGATTCCATTACAATTAATTTTTATGCAATTAAAATATTTACAATCGTTTACAAAATTTACGACGAATTACACAAAATTCATAACACTATCATGTCACAACGAGGGTTTGGGCGATTGAGCTGTGACATGCGGTCAATAATATTTGAAAATTAAATTTGTCTTTTAGACGCTTTTTCCCCAACTAATTGAAGCAAATATCTGAAACAGAACTACTACTTGTGTAGTCATAAAAGCATACACAAAATTTGATATATTTATGTTGTTTACTTTTTTGAATTAACGCCTGTACATGTTTCTGAAAGTACAATGTGACGGATGGTCAAAAACTACATTTTTAATTACAAAAATGCCGAACCATGTTTGATATATTTAAATCCTTGTATTTTTGAGTTATCTTGTTCGCATGTTTTTAAAAGCACAAATCGACATACCGCCAATCTCTTATTGAAATTGGCTAAAAAAAATTATGGGTGTCAACACAATAAATGTTAAATTTGCGCGTAGAATTCTATCAATCTCACTCTCTTCGCTTTTTAGTTAACATGCTAGCTTAAATTTAAACAGACAGAATGGAGACTTTCTTTGAACGGATTTAGCTCAACATTTGATAGAAATCTATAAATTTTTTATAGCCTGTATTCTAAATTCCATCCTCTAGAACAAAGCATTTTTTTCAGTATTACATAGCCTCTTTTGCAGTCAAAAGACTTCATACCATGCTTTGCATGGTACAGGCATACAATTCTTACGAAATAATAGCCGAAATAATAATGGTGTATTTGGCATTTTTATTGAATCTATCTTGGCATCCTTGGCGAATTATTTAATGATTAATACTTGGCATCCGGTTAATAGTATTCGAAAATAGAATTTGGGTTTTAGACACATTCTTCCCAATCGATTGAAATAATAATTTGATACAAAGCTACACTTGCAGTCAGTGGCCTTCATACGAAATTTAATATTTTCAAGTTTTGGGTTTTCGCATTTACACGCTTTTGAAAGTAGGGACTGACAGACACTAAGCCCTTTATTCTATTTAGTCCAACATTTAATAGGTGACTGCATTATAGATGGAAAATCTGTGTACCAAATTTTATTTATCGAGCTCTCCCGTTTTTCATTTATTATATTAATTACATTCGGACATCTAGTTGGATAGATAGACTTGCACTGGACAGATTTTGCACAAACTTTGATTTTTAAAAAAAATCAACTAATTTGGTACTAAGCCCTGATACCAAATTTCATTCAGTTTAACTCAAAGACTTTTTGAATTATCTGTGTCGCAGACAGACAGATGGACAATTTGCAAAAATGTGTTTTTTGAACTCAAGGAGATATAAAACGTGGAAATAGGTAAAAAATCTCGGATTTTTACTTTTTGACGATGACTTACACTATTTCTATACTTCGTGCATGAGAAAATAAAAACGTTTTGCAAGGCTGATCTTTGGATATAGAGTTTGTTGTTGTTGTTAGTGGCACTTGCCATGGACAAGCTTCGCTGAGGCATCAGAAAGTTTTAAATTGAAGGTATGTGTCTCCTGTTTTGAAGTAGTGTCAACTCGGGCCAAGAATACGATTTAGCTACTTACTCGCCACATTCCCTTGCATAGCCTCTTTTTACAGTGGGGAACATTCACACTCCTTACAGATAAAACACAGAAGGACAATATGCCCAAACCGGGACTCGAACTCGAGATGCCCAGCTTTCGGAGAAGTCGTACTCCCCCTATGCCAGAACACCGGCTGGATATAGAGCTACCAAATTTAATTTCATATTTACTTCTTGGATGATAAGTTCTTACTGAAAAGGGTTTTTTTAGAATTTATATAAATTTTCAATTAAAAAATAATCGAAATTTTAGCTTTTCTTCAGTAACAAAATTATACTATTATACAAAACCCCTTTTTATTTTAATTTAATATTCAAAAAATAATGTTAGAAATGAGATTCATTTATATATTAATTATTCGCTTAGGCCTAAAGTCTTTCATTTTCAGATATCGGCTCAAAGTTACTAGATCCTTCCCAAAATAAGCTTCTTGTTGTCTCGACATGGGACGAAAATGCAACTCAACTCAACTCGATTAAACTGTCAACTAAAATCGAATAGTTACTGTAATTCGTTATGTTTTCCAAAACATAATCTACTGCAAATTTTTTTTATTTGTCTTGATAAGTACGTTCACCCCCTCAATTCCTGAATAGTCTTCTATTCCCCGATATAATAATAAATAAATAATTAAACCCACTTTGTATTCTATATCTTCGATCACTTTTTGAAATGCGTTTTTGCTTTTTACATACACAACCCAATTATGCGGTCCTTGTTTTAGTTTCCATACACAACAGAGCTTCCTCGTGAGCGTCGCGGTCATCAATCACCCGTAAAAGAACAAAACGTCTGCAGTTGGTGAGGCTGCCCCAATGCTGTAACATGCGAGCGCCAGTCCTTCCTCCAGAGGTCCTTGACAGGACTGTCGTGGGAGGTTAGATTTAGGCGGAAGAATGGAGGGACAAATGTCAACTCCAGTCATACATCAAAATCATTCAACGGGGCCACCCAGAAGTGGGGAGATTCGAACTCAAACTTGTCTTGTTCTTAAGTTTTGAGCAGGACCAAAACTTTCCATCAAAAGCTTGATGCAAGTCTTCCCTTATGTCCAATAGGTTACCCCCGCCCGTAAATTTGCTGAACTCGTTTTTTTGGAATTTCGTTTATATCTCGTTTGGTGAAGATGAAACTCAAAAATTATACAAATCAGATCGGGAGCTTTCAACTTTAAAAAAAAATGCATCAAGTAAGAATAAAAAATATATTTAACATCATGAAAGCACTTTGTAATTAAGAATTAATGAGCCCTAAATCGAGTATTTGTTATCAGAGAGTAAAACTTGTTATTGTGGTGTTTCTTAATTATATATTTAGATAAAACCGCTTGTGTAAGCGTATATGCTTTGGTCCTCTATAGAACAGAGCGCTAAATCTAAGGAATTACATTTGGCACAGATATATTTTGATAATTTGAAATGTATCTTTCTGAACAATTTTTTTAAAATTTTAATCAGTTAAGAATTAAATTGAATTTTGAAACTTTCTTCCATTTGCTACTAAAAATATTATAGAACAAAAATAAGTTCTATACCAAGGTGAAATTGAAAAAAATTCTGCTTCAGTGATACTTTTTTTAATTACTGTATAGCTCTTAATCAATTTTGAACTAATTTTTAAAAACATTTTATCATTTGAGAACATGATGTTGTTGTCGTTAAGGGGTTTAGAATCATTGAAGGCAACGAAAAATTGAAGCTCGAAATCGCGTAGGAAACGAATAAAGCATAAAAATCTATATTCATCAACATCTTTTAATCGCATGTGTTTTTTTATCCGCTTTTACCAGTATTGTATTATTATCATGTATGTTTCTTTGAAAACCGATGCGTTTTTAAAAGGTTGACCTGCTTTCATCAGTATTTATTATAACTTATGCATCTTTGAGAGCAGATGCTTTCATAAAAGGCTGACTAAGAACTACAACATTATAGCTGTTATTTCGTCTCAAAATTAATCTAGCTCCAAAACTGGATGAAACTGAGGATAAAAGTTTAAAAAAAATTATCATTATATATATAAGCACACCTATATATATCTATAGAAAGAGAGAGAGAGAGAAGTCTCGTGACTGTTTCAAACCTGTTTAATTTGTTACTGATTTAAATTAGTTAAGATAAATAATGACTTAAAAACAACGATGTTCTCACATGATAACTTGAAATTAGCGATGGAAGATTTCATTTCCTTTTTATTATTTTTAAAATTTATTCTACAGCAACATATTTCGTTATTTTAAATAAATTTTCTATCGTTTTCAACGTTACCACAAGTGCTTCATCATGAATTTTTCTTGAAACGTTGATGGAGACTTGAAGTTACTTTTATTTTTCTCCGTTTAGTAGATTTCTGTTTCAGCACGCTTTTGACAAAATCATTGAAATGTTGTTAACCTTACAAATTTGATTTGCCTTCACAAGTAAACAATAGATGGAAAATTTTAAAATAAAATCTATCGTTTTTAAATATTTGAACTAGAAGATTTTTATATTAATCTCTGTTTCAAATTAAATTTCAAATTTTAGAAATAATGATGAAAAATTAAGGAGATTCTTAGAGCAATAAGTAGAGCGGTGAAAGAAAGTTTAAAATTTATTCGAAGTTTCAAAATATTCTTCTGAGGAGGCCATTGAGAGCAAGCTATATAAAGTATTCAATTGAGAACTTTAACGAAAATCACTCCTGACAAAGCAGATAATCACTAAAGGTGACTAATTATTAGTAATTTCAAAGCCATAAAATAGGCATGTGACCAATGTGGCTATACCATAGATGTCAATTCAAAGGAAATTTTGTCAAAAACGTGTGTCTGAAGACTGGAGAAAAATATTAAAAGAATCACCATTCATTTACTATTTTTATAGCCAATATTTTACAATGATAATTATTGTTATTGTTGCAAACCTGTAATTTTGCTTCCTAGTACAAACAGTGTCATTGTAAGAAAGACTGTTTTACGATCAGCCCTGTTGCTTGCTCAGTGGATGCTACATCAATGATTTGAGAGCTAGGCAACAAACTTATTGACCATTTGACGACTTGGTGACGAATTTGGCTACTTTGGCGGCAAAATAAATATTGTTGGAAACTTCGAAAATTTTAATGATCCGTTCAATAGATACGGAGATGCGCCCTGGTCTAAAAGGTTCTTGGCCCACCTCCCAGGATCTATAAAAGCCCGGCAGTCTTAAGATGAAGTTGAATTGAAGTGAGCTGGAAGATGACAAGTAACGAGTCTTCGAGAGGATAGCGACTCAACGGCGGAGTGTCAGCTTTGTATGTAGTTCAAAAGAGTGCTGAACTGCTGTCTGCCGAGTGCTGTTATGTCTACTGTGGAAGCAGTGACGTAAAGTGTATGGAGTAGCCAGTGTGTGGTAGTGAGACGGCAGCTAAAGTGGGGAGACAGTAAGAACTTCAGCCGTTTGGAGAGACCGTAGATTCTGTCTGGCCACTTTGATTGCTATGTTCGATTTCTACTTGTGAGCTACTGTCTGCTGCAGTGTGCCGTTGTGTATTTGTCTCGACTGTACATATTTGTCGTCTGTGTATTCGTCGTCTTTGTGTTGGTGCCTTCATGTAAATAAACATCGTTGTTGTTTTCTTCTGAGGCCTACTCATTGTGTCCTACACCCACTATAAACGTACTTGCTGATTCTTAACATAATTATTTTGAAAAATTTTTAACTTCAAAAAGAAGGCAATAGGCCATCAATGGTCTTGTACCATAGTTTAAGAACTTTTGAACAAAACAAATTACACTTGATACATGGCCTTTTTACTAAAGAAGTAGATTTTTGTCACGTTATTACAGAAAAATCCACTTGGGGGAAGTAGGTGAAAAGTCTAATAAGTTGAATAACGGATAACGACACTTAATTTTCATGAAAACAAGATAAACAGATGACGAAACAGGCACAAAGCAACATTTGCAAAAATCTACACTCAATCAGTGAATCGAAAATAAACAACCTCAATTGCACAAACCTCTCAAAGAGAAGATAGTTAGAGTGAAAAAAATTACTCCAATTAGAGAATTCCCTCGACTGTTTCTTGGAAATTTTATTTTCGGTTTCCATATTTTCCGTGACTGGTAAAGAAACTTCTTGATCTTCTCTCCGAATAGAAACGCCACAGAAATTTCGATATTTTAGCGAATTTTTGTTTTTTTAATGCAAATAATTGCCAAATTTGTCGTGAATGCCGGTGACACAGACCAGAAAATCTCTGTAAAACACAGTCCCTTAACGTGGTAATGTTATAGGATCGTAAAAAAAAAACATTTGATATGTGGCCATGACGTCATAAAAGCTGACTCCATTGTCTTTAAACAAACTTAAATTGTTTTGAATGATAAAAATTGATATTAAAAACAAATAGTGCGGTAACAAGCCCTTATTTATACGGTAAATATTGTTTTCCTGAAGTTTCTTGAGTTTTCAGTTCAACTTACAATTTGTAGTAAGTCATAAAATAAAAAAAGAAAAAATGGTCATTCACGATCATTTTATACCAAGTTAACGAATGACCACAAATATCAGGCAGAACTGGTATGGTGTGGTATGAATGTTTGTAAATCAGCAGGAATTGAGAAGTTGGTGTGCCATAGAAAAAATAGTGGCTTATCGCCCTCTCCAGTTAGGAATTCATGAAACAATTGAAATGAAGTTGCTGTGAAGTGTTCATGAAGGGCTTGTCATAATTAGGATTTCTTGTGTTTTGTTGTGACTCCAAATATTGCAATGTTTTAGAAAAATAATTCTATTTACGAAGAGAAAAAAAATGAATAGCTTTTTTAGAAGCCCCGCGAGTTAATACTTGGATGATGAGTGACGCAGCAATTACATCACACACAGCCATGGAAACTTTAGTTTACAGATATCCGATATGATTTATAAAATGCAGGGATAGGTATTCATGATTTATGATAGACATATACGATTTATGATAGGAGAAATGATTTATAATAAATATATACGTAGGCATATATGTATTATGATAGATATAAATGATTTAAGATTATCATTCACAGTAAGCTACTCTAAATAGAAGTCAGGGTATGCTTCCACTCCATTGGTGTGATTAGGAGTGTAGGGCTGTATCGTTTTTTAATTCATCAAAGGAAAAAATCATTTTTGAAAAATCAATTCTTTGATGCCAATTTTCAAAAAATATCGATCTATCCAAATCATGATCATGATAAATGGTGATACAATTAATGGATATTCACTATTTGAGTTTCCGATTTCGTATTAGTTATCAGTTAGTGTTTATTTTTGCTGCTCTTCATTCTTATTGACATTCAAATAGAATTTTTGTTCGAATTTCTATTAATGCTGTCATATTCTGATATATTAAAATACTTGTTTTAAGCAATTCATCTTGGAACAAATTGTTTTCTTTTAACTAACTGAGTATCATTAAAAATAATTGCAGTTTTCGTAAAGTTGTAAGCTGTCCTTTGTTTAATCGCGAAATATTCAATTTCAGAAATAAAAGCAAAAGGATTAATTCAGATTAAATTCCTAATTTTATTCGTATTATCACACTTAAGTGTATTTGCATGAAAAAACAAAAGAAAAAGAAGAAATTTTGTTATATTTTTGCTTTTGCCTATTGGCTCACGATAAATTGAGATAGAATAAATCGATATTACTATTAATTTACGATTTCAATTTTATTTTGGTTGTAGGTTATTATTTATTTTTGTAACTATTTATTCTTATTATCCTTCCTACAGAATTTTTGTTATTATTTCTATAAATACTGTGATATTCTTATATATAAAAATACCTATTTTAAACACAAATAAATGTGACACGTAAACATTGTTTTGCCATTGACACACTTTATTAAAGGGGTTTTAACAAAACTATTTTCTAATTATTTTTATTCGAAAGAAGACAAGTATTTTTAGTTTTGTTATTATATAAATTGAAACTTCCATTTATTAGGAGTTGCTCTGATCAGTTAATATGCTAAGAAATGCTATTTATAATTTTTAATAGCTATAAATAAACAATGATATCGCGATATATCGAAAACTATCGATATATGTTGGACGATATATCGAGATGATGAAACTCCGTCATCACTCAGCCCCAATGGAATCATAGTAAATGACTGGTTTTAAAATGTGTGAATCCTGATGAAATTTTTAAATCCAAATAAATAACTTTTAATTACAAATTTTCATGTAAAATTAGTAAAAATTAAAAAACTGTAAAAATTATTTTCATGTAAAGTCTTTACACATCTAATAATTTATTAAACAATGGAATTTTTTTACATTAAGCTGATTTTCACGTGTGCAACTCTTAACTAAAACAATGCAAATTACTGTCTAGGAAAAAAACATGTTGCGGTTTTAAAATGATCACCGACAGCCATAAAAAGAAAAATGTTGTCAAAAGTTATTAAGTTACCGAAAAACGTTTTAGGTTGTGATGAGGGTGGATGGCAGAAAAAAACGGGCGGTTTGCTTTCTTAAGAGGAACCACCTGTTAAAGTTGATTTTTCTTTTCTTTTTTACTCGGAATCTTCTTTCTTTTTGAGTGGGATTTCATGGAAAGGTGTATGACTTTGCGTATTTAAGGGTGTAAAACTTGGCCTAAAAACACATATAAAGGTAAAAGTATATACAGGTAAGTATATAAAGGTAAAAGAAATTTCTTAATTTTCTAAAACATACAGACTGCAGACGAGTACTGCTATATTTGGTAATAACCTAACGTTTTATTTTCGCGTACATTATGTATGGAGAAAACATATTGCAATAGCCAAAAACTCTGTATTCTCACGAATCTCTACGTTTTAGATCTCCATGAGTACAAATAACACATTTTTGGGAAATGTTCGTCTATTTTTCTATGACACAGATAAATTTAAAATGCTTTGAAAGAAATTTAGTGTAAGGGTTTATTTAGTACCAAATTTGAAGATTTTTATCAAAATTTGGGCAAAATACGCTCAGAGCAAGTCAGTTCGGTATTATTTCAAATAAAATGATAAAAAAAAACAATTAAAACATTTTCGAAAATAATAAAAATACTTTATTGCATAGACTGCTAAGTCTGCCAGCTTGTGAATCAGTCAGCTAACTACGAAATAGTTTTTGCCTTACGGATGTGAGAACGAATCCGAACACTATCAAAACAATTTTGGGGATTATTAAGCCTTTTGGAATCCAATCCATCAGCATTGACTTATGTTTGCATTCTTAATGTACTCCATTTTTCTGTCTCGCCAACAAAGGGTAGAGTCATAAAAATTTATCGCCCGTAGAAGCGCAAAAAAGAAAGTAGGAATGAATGCGAAACAAAGAGGAGAAGTATCGAAGATTATATATATATAGTATAAATATTGTAAATATTTATGAATTTTTGTGTATAGATTGTAAATAGTTTAATTGTATAAATTAATTGTGATGGAATCGGGCGTCAGTAAGAAAAGACCGTTCTAAATGAGTTTATGACTGAAGATCACTATATATGGCTAATTTAGTGATGTAGGAGTGTTGGCGACATAATGAGGCCACAAAAGGTTTTTAGTACACGCTAAAATGTGTAGTAGAAGCTAATAAATAAATATTTGTTCCTCGAGAATGTTGGAGAAAGTTCCACACTAGTCTGGAACGAACGTATGGATTATGTGTTTACCTCTCCCATTTTAGTGGGACGCTATTAAAGGTGGCTAATCAAATCAGTTCTGAAAACGAGCTACGTTTGTTGGCTTAGTTTGAGAGAGCGTCTTTTCTTTTTGACGTGCGTTCTATAGCTTTGCTGTTACTCGAAATTAGCGGATTATATTTAATTCGCTGTGAATTTGTAGCTTGTGTTGCGTATATTCAATACACGTTTTGCTGGACAATAAAGTCTGCATCTTCGCAACGTTCTTGTGAATATTTTCGTAACTATATATGCATATAATTTTTCAATTTATATTATATTATATTATTTAATGTAATATAATTTAGTTTCAAAACTTTTTTCGACTGGCAAAAAAAGTTTTGAAACTTTCTAAATACCGATTGTGAATGTTTAAAGCCGATTTATACCAGATTTTCAAGAAAATAAATCCTGACCTCTAATACTAAGGGACTTTTAAAAAAAGTAATGATGCTCTCACACGATAATTTAAAATTTGCGATAGCAGATTTCAATTTTTTCTTATTTATTTTATTTCATACAAACACATACTGAAAATTAAATATTTTAAAGTTTAATTCATAGGAATAGTTAACGTCTTCTTTTTCTTATTCTACATTTTTTTTCTGTTGCATAATGAGTTTATTGTGTAATGTTAGTGAGACTGAGTTTTTGTATAATTCACATTTAAAACAGGATGTTTTCGACAATGTTTGTTTTCTTTTGTGCATAATTTAGGATTGCTATTGTAAATTAATCTGTAACCGACACAATGGGTCCAAATGCAGCTGCTCTCTCCAAAGAACAAAATTGTGCAAATTACACATTAAACTGATTGTAAATATAACATTTTCTTTTCCAAAACATGAACATCAAACCCGGTAGCAGGTGGAACCAAATTAAACAGAAGAGAACTCCAGCCTTCTGGAACATGATATCTATCTAATAAAAGAAAAAAAAGTTCGGGCAACGTGCTCGCTCTCGAATCGGAACAAGTGTCATCTTCAGCGGAGGTCGGCATCCCAAACAATGTCTGTTCTTCGGCAAAGGTGATCTGATTGATTTTTTTTTTCTGTCTCTCCTCGGCGAAAATCGACGATTGTCAGCGAGTCGCGGCAAATGCGCGCGTGGGCGTCGGAAACTTTTCGCATCGCCGCTCCTCTACGAATGACCGGAAAGTTTTTGTACTTTGCGGAAACGGGGGTGAGGTCGACCAACTTCAGGCCTTTGTTGTCATTGTCACGGGGTGAGCAACTTTTACTCGGGTTAAGAAATTTCCGGGATTACCAATAATTTCCACCGGATCCGATATCGAGGCCCGGATGGCTCACCGAACTGATCCGGTCTCGTTTGTCAGAAGATCGGCTCTGGAACTTAGCCCGATTTGAAGTGCTCATGATCAGCCGCCTTTGAAGACCAGTTTGTTTGGCCGGGTTATTGATTTTTTCAGGCGATTGAATAATTATTACGGAATCCATATTTAATTTTTAATGCATGTTTTTCAGTCTGATATGAATGAAAAATATTGCTGAAAATAGCATAACATAGTTTGTTTATATTGCATAGTTTGCTGTAAATTAAAAATCGCTCATAGCAAAAATAAATAAATAAATAAATAAAAGATTAAAATGAAATCTGCTGTGTATATTTCAATGTTTCATGTCAGAACATCATTTCTTGAACGGCCAAGAACCACGTGTTCGTGCAAATTGAATTATGTCTTTTATTCATTTCAATTGTTTCATTGAATGCGTCACTTTAGCAGTGCAAACGATCCGAAAAACTTTGTCTCGCATTTATTGTTTGAAAAAAATATCGCTTTTCCTATTACTTCATTTCATATAATCACGTGCTCAAAATGACATTTTTTAATGATTTTATTGGCTGTAGTCTTTAACTTATTTTTTTTTAAATCAGAGCTTTTATTAATGCAATGATAATGCGTTATTAAAAGCTGATTTTTTAGATGATTGTGCAGATAATAAAACTTTTATTTTTTGCGTACAGATTTTTGTTGACGCTAAAAACCTCAGCCCCCCCAAAACCCATCATGCTCTGACATGATAATAAAAGTGGAAAGGAAGTCTTCAAATAAAAGTTGAAATGAGAACCCTACTAATGGATTGATGGTAAGAGCATACTATTGGATGTTTTTCTGGATGAGTTTGAACGGCCAAGAACCATCACATTATTTAAAAGCTCTGTTACGGATAATGTACAAATTGAATTGAAAAATTAAATTTTAAAATTAAAAGACAAAAAAGTTGTCAGGAATGGAAAATCACCCCAAAAATTGTTCCCTTTAAAATTGTTATTTTATTTCGCAGACACAAATTAATTTCTAAAACCTCATTTTTGGGGGATTTTCGGGTCACGAGAAATCGATATTTTGACGAATTGTCAGACCTCTCACAGAAAAAATCCCTGGTTTGAAACCCTGTCTGAGGGTGACCCTTGAAAAAGTCTTCAGGTCGGATTCTTTGTACTTTTTATTTATTTATTATTATCATTATTTCTCTCTCCTTTTGATTTCAAATTTTACTTAAACTTTTTTGCTAATTTTGTTCGTAACATTTGTGTTCTAGTTGTAGAAGCATTACCACTCGCTAAATGCAATGTTCTTTTTTAAAATTATGGTTAAGATAATTTGTTTAGGTCTTTTCCATATTGTTTTTCTTTGATTTGATAGTTATTCTAATGTTTTATAATTCATAACATTTGAATTTTTACAATCCTAATCATTTCACCACTAGAATGATTACAGTCTTTTAATTGACTTGCCTGAAGCCTTTTTCAGCCCAGTGGCCATACACAGCTGTGTAATCAGATATCCTTCTTAAGTTAGATCCCTAATATTATGTCTTTGAGATGCACCCCTAGATTAGCCTCATATAAACTCTGAAAATATTGTCTGAGGATTAGCCTTTCAATATATTGTAGATTAAACTTTAAATTTCTATTGCTTTCAACTTTCAAAAATGTTTTCCACCAAACTATGATGGATATCTGGCTAAGCCATCTAGGGTACTCGATTATAGGATCTCCAGTCTGTGGTTAATATACATTTTCATTTAAGTTACTCAATTAAAAATTATTATAAAATAGATAATAATTATGTTTATGTATTTAAAATTTTGAAATTAAATCGAGCAGCTTATTAAAAGATGGCCTTACAATGCGCTCTACCTAGGGCTTTAAAATCTTTAAATTCCCTTCTAAATATACCTGAAAACAATTGTAGGAGGTGAAGAACACACAGAAAAAAACAGCTTTAAAAAGATAGAGGCACATTGGAGAAAGCCCTTTGATTCTCAATAAAACGACTAAAAAAAAAAAGTAAAGAATCCATATGTGAATAATTTTAAGATAATATTTTATTATTTTTTTAAAACAAAATTTAATACAAACCTAAAATTATCTGCATTCAGAGAGTTTATACAAAAAAGTGCATGATGGCCTCTTTTAAAATAGAGTGACATAATAGCGCATTTAAAAAATTAAAATATTTTTATATGAGTAAAGAAATATAACGCATATTTAAATAACTGCAACAGAATAAAACAATCTATGTCGTGCTGCCATCTATTGTCTATTTAAAGAACTTAAAGAAGTCAGATACAAAATATATTCAAAAGTTTTTTTTAAACTATTTATCACAACTAAAAGAAATTTATATCTGTTTATTCTGGTTATAAATTTACTACAAGTATTGGAAATGATCCAGTAAAAAATTTTGTAACTATTATTTTATATTTAAATAGATTTTGTTCATTCTGTTTGGCAACAGGTGTGTATTTTAATAAAGAAAACAAACGCAACATGTGGTCCTTTTGAAGCCGGTATTTCCGAAAACTTAATGAATAAGAAAATAGCGGGTGTCCTATACATATATGTCTTAATTGTAACAAATCACCTGCAGGAACGCCCAACAACAACTTTACAAATCTCCTTAATTATTTAAAATAAGGTTCTTTTTTTATTACTATTTTTTGGAAATATCTCTTTATATAATCGTCTCCACAGACTCTGTGATCGTCTTTTTCGTCAGGAAACTGCTTATTATTTATAATGAATGATCCAGTTGTTTACCTAACGCGGGTAGAAACCTTCAGTGCAGCCCATAGATTACACAGGTAGCAAGTTTTCTGAAATAAATCTATTAGTTTGTAAAAGTAAATATATTTGTAAAATGTATATTATATTTCTTTATTATTTAGTTTACCATTTTTCACAATTTTAAAATATCGTGTCTTTTTACCTGTTTCTTTACTCTCATTTTATGTTTAAAAATATATAGAGGAAATTTTATTTTTTCAAATATTATACAGTAATCTAGTAAATTTTAATTAATATAGAGAAAAAAAAAGTGAAAGGCTTGTTTCTTATTTAAAGTAGTGGATCTCTTAGTTTATATTTTCAAAAAAAAAAAAAATCGAATTAAAACATTTCAACATATTTGTGGTTTTTCTAATCCAAGGAAATTTATAATTTTTCAGGAATTCCTTTGTACCAATACAAATATCATAACATACTCAATTTTTGGTAAAATTTTTATTTTCTTGCAAAATATTTCAGTTGAAATTATTTAATACATATATAACATTGAATACATTTGTATAATATGTAAAAATATTTCTAATCATTTTACTTTTGAATAAATTGTATATTTAATAATACTTTAATTAGAAAACATATGTGATGACTAAATCCTTTTAACTGTAAAAATTAAGTTTTTTTAGCTGTAAAATTAATTCTCAATTTATTATATACATATACTTTTATTTAAAGTGTTAAATTTGCTACTTTGACTCATTGATATAAAAGAAACATTCTTATTTTCTTTTGCCTCAATTTGTATGCTTTATATTTTTAGTCCTCATCTAAATGATGAAGAAAATCAACTGCTTTATGGAAAATGTAATAATCCCAATGGACATGGGCATAATTATAAAGGTAATAATCTCTTTTTATTAGTGAATCATTTTTTAAAATTTATAATTATCAATAAAAAATTATGCTGAATATGAAGTTTGAAAAAAAAAATGAATTTCAGTAATATGAAAAAAAAAATCATATATATTTCTTATAATTTTGGTTTGCTTGATCATGCTCTTTTTCTTCTGTTTTTTTTTTTTTTTTTTTTTTTTTTTGAATAAGAAGTATATCAAGTGAATTATCATGAAAAATTTGATCTAGAGATTTTGATAGCTTCCCTATTTTATTGTTCTTTAGAATTAAAAATCACATTTTTGTTTATTCTGCTTCTGAAAATAATAATTCTAGAATTCCACCAGCAAGACGTAGAAATTTTTTAATGCAAATTTTATACCATCTTATTATTTGTCGATTTCTATAACATATATAAGTTTAAAATACATAGTTTTATCATTGGCTTTGTATTGGATTCTGCACCAAATTCTTCAATGGATGGGCCATTTGTTGATCTGTATTATATCACGTACATGGACATGATAATGCAGAAATCTATACAAATTAAATTTATTATCTCAACTATTAACTAAAACTATAATTTTATATCAAAGTGTGGTTTCTTTTAATTGGAAGAAAGTATCTAAATTTTCTTAATTATATTAAGAAGTACAAAATGTCCCTATTATGTCATTACATGTGAGAATCTGAAAGAGAAACTTCTAATTAAAATGTTACCCTTCTTTCTTGTAATGACTCTGATTCAAAATTCAATAAAATTCTGATTTCTTATGGTGGTCCCAGCCCTTTTTGGAAAGCCACAGTTTTCTTCAGGAGAATGTTTTTTTTTTTATTAGTATTATATGAGAAAATGCTTGGAAAATTGCTCGTTCTGTTTTATTTCATTTCCCCTTCACACAATATGCTCTACATTTATGTACTACAATTCTTTTTCAGACACAAATATTGCTTTATAAGTGTTAGTTTCTTTTATTAAAAAAAATATTTATACTAATTTGTGGTCATCTATGGAAAAATTTAGCATACTGGAGAAGGGGGGGGTTATGATTTTGAGTATGGATTTTTTTAAAATTCAAGATATATTAGTTTGTAACAAATATGGCCGTATAAAATTCAGGATATATCTGAATTAAATTTTAAATAAATGAAAAAATCCTAATGAAAAATTATATTTATTCTGAAACAATTATTAATTGTTGTCAAATATATAGAGTTACAAATATATGTGCCTCTACCATTTTAAACAAAGAGTAAACAGCTATAAGGAGAAGTAGAATTTTTTTCAAACAATTTCCATTTATTTTTTCTTAATTTTCCCCTAAGAAATGAGAAAACTCTTGAATGGTCTGCAACAGATGGAACATGAAACATGAGAAAACTCTTGAGCAGTCCTTAATGTGTTACTAAATTTTATGTATAAAGCATCTCCTTGTACTAAAAAAATAAAAAGAATAAACCAGGGATCAGTGTAGATAATCCTAGTTTGTACTTCAAAAGGTGTATAGTACGTAAAAACTTATTGTTTTCAAGAATTTATATATCAATTTCTTTTGCAGTTTGTATATCATTTTTTTTTACAGATTTCAATTTTTATTTTAAAAGATGCATTGTATTGTTTAATTGACAATAGAATTTCTAATGTTCTTGAGATATATTATTTCTGCTTGTTATAAGGATGATTTCTATAAGTCAAAAGAAAATATTAAATTTTAAGTTTCTTATTGAATATATAAATATTTTAATATTCTATCTAATATGCAAAGAAACTTTTTTAAATACTACAATTATTCAACTGAAAAAATATCTATATGATTACATTAAGATATATTTTTAAAAAATCCTTCAAATATTTTTCTCTACTAAAATTTTGTTTCTTTACAGTTGAAGTTACAGTTAAAGGAAAGGTAAGTGATGTCATTTCAATTTAAATGGAAATTTATTATTTTCATGGGAGATTACTTAGAGTTTATATATTTTGTCACTAAATAGAAAATAATATGCATGTTTTTGTTTATTTATCAATTCATTTTACAAAATAACTAGTAATTTTTTGAATTAGTAAGCCATTTGCATATGCTAGGAGTCTTTTTGACACCCTACTTTCTCTTCTGTTTAGAAATTAGGAATTTATCAAAGTTCACACTTCTCACGTCCTGAACTTCAATGAGCAGATAGAAGAAGGAAAGCTAAAATTAATGAAACCATGTATTTCGTTTTTTACTAACATTTTAGGATCAAATTGACTCTTGCATATGCTGGCGTTTGAGAATTATTTAACATTATATTATGACAGCATCCAAACATGAGCAGCAAATATTCAGACATCTTCTAGCTTGTGATCTTACCGATTGAAAAAAGGATGATAACTCAGATTCATTAGATATTGGTGAAATTTTTGTAAATGATTACAATTTAATGCAGATTTTGCATATTCTAGAACAAAATACAGACCCCAGACAGATTCTGGAAAATCTGATTGAAAGTCTTCCTCCTCATAAAAAAGTAGCAAATTCTTATATAAAATGCTTCGTCTCATAATATTAATAAACTCTCTGGGAAATTTATATTAAGAATTCATTTTATTTTGAATGAGAAATGATAAAAATGTTTTTTTTTTTAATTTGTATATGCAAAAGGAAACAAAAGTTATGAATTTTCAAAGTTGTTTGTTTAAGCATATTGTTCCTAAAAAATCAAATGTAAACTATATGTAAAATATAGATTTTCTCTTTCTTCCAATATTTTCTTATAGAGAAACTACTTGCTTTGAAAATAATTTTTGTTTTATTTATGAATGGAATGAAGAAAAATGAAATGAATACAGAAAGGTAGAAAAAAAAGAACTAAATTCAGTTTAGTTTTTCCTCTTAAAAATTGCGTTTGTGTGCTAAATAGAACAAAATATTTGTTTTGAATGCTGTTCATATTGAGAAACTTATAGTTTTTAACAAAATTATATCAGAAAATTTTTGATATTTTTGTTTGTATATCTATTCATTGTTGAAGAAACAAAATCTCTAATCTACTGGATCTGATGGATTAAATACTTCAAGTCCCATTTGATATTTGCATTTATATTTAAAAATTTATTATGTATTTGTTTTTAGCTCTTATTTATGTTTTTTCATCTATAAATGTACAGACATATTTAAATTAATATTTCTTCTTATCATAATGAATGTTTAAAATGTAACTGAGGAAATATATATATATATATATATTTCAAATTAGATTTTATAATGCTGTCTTGCTATTTGCATCATATAGAACCTCCTTTCTTATTATACTAATGCCTGCTTTCTTATCATAACTAATATTTAGACTATTAGATATGCTTATATTTTGATTTGGAAAAATTCAAAGAATTATATGTCATTTCAGTCAATAAATGTAAAATTATGAATACATTTTTAGACAACCATTCATATTTACTATAATCTTGATAAATTAATACAATAAGCAAATATATCCTCTTATATATCCTCTTATATATATATCCTCTTTTGTTATTATTATTGCCAAAGTAGTAAAGTTTTAAATTTCATTCTTTTAGGTCATTCTACATCCACATTGAGCAGACATTCTATATTATATAATTACCAAGTTTTGAATGAAATATATCTGATCACTAATATGAGGTGTAGAACATTTTAAATTTAAATGTAGGTTTATTAATATTAAGAAATTAAATATAGATTTCAACAATATTATTTTCAAAAAGTATTTAAGGAATCAAACAATTTAAATTTCATCCTTTATATGGTTTAGACCATTTTCCCATTTGGAAGTTTATGTCTGTCTCTTACAATTTTGAAATCAACTAGTAGGCCATGATTTGATTGGCAACTTTATAAAGTATGTTACATTCCTTAGCGATGCACCTTACAAGGCTCCTCATTTAATAAGATAATTATTTTCTTAACTTTCTGAATATATATTTGCATTTATTTTCTTATTATGACTCCAGACTACCCAGCGTCAACATTTGTAGTATGGAAAGAGATGTTAAATTTCATAAATATTCCAATATCTAAGTAAGCATAATTAAACATAATGAATTGATCAATTTATATTTAATAACTTTACTTTATTCAGAATCTGCTACTGGCATCTTTTTAATTATATGTAGTAAGTGGCAATTTAATTCCCAAATTGATTGTGGGTTAGATGCAGTTAAAATTTTAAATGTAATTTTCTATTTTATAGTTTCTAGATTTGGATACATCATTCTTTGATTTATTTTCAGCAAATATTTCATTCAATAATTAATTCTGTAGATGATACATTGATAAATGTAAAATTATCAATGAATTTTTTAAAGTCCATCATTGAGTCATATTTAATATTATCTTGACAAATTAATTCATTAAAAAAATCCATATTCCAATCTTTTAAAATTAATATTAACAAGCTGTAAAGTTTTTAGTTTCATTCTTTTAGGTCATTCAATATTCAATGAACAACAGCATTAGATCATTTGGACTATTTGCTGCAGAAATTGTACATTATTATTAATTCTGATTACGGAAAAATATACAAGTTAAAAAGCTTCCCAATTTTATTTTTAATATTTCATGAATCATTTCTTTCTTTCACAAAAGTTTTTCTTCCTGTTCTTCTTAAACTTCTTTTTTTTTAGTTTGAAACCTAGATTTTGAAAAGCTTAGTGAAAAAAAACTCTCTATAATCTTGCTGAACTTTTTATTTTTAAAACAGAAATTATAAACACAACAATTTTTTTAAAGCAATCTTAACAAAGCATTTATTTTTTAAATGCTATGTTTTATAAAATATTTAAGCAATTTTATAAAACAAGATAATCAAGCATATTGTATTCTTTTAACTTCATTTATGAAATTTTCATATATATCTGTGTATGTGTTTGTATGTACGTTTGCATGTACAGTTGTTTTTCTAATTATCCTAAATTAACTATGTTGGGTTTTAACCATTTATTTATTTATCTGGATTATTAAAATCACAATCACTCCCTTGGATTCATTGCTGCTCACAAAATTCTAGTTGCACTTATATTTTGTTTAAAAAACTTTATTGATGATTTAAAAAAAATTATTTTGCTAAAATATGTAATTAACTGATAGAATGTTGTATAATTACTCTACCATTTTTTCCATTAATTCATATCATGCTATAAAATTTTGAAAAGCATTTTAGAAAGAGAGAATTTTGTATAATTCTATATTATTAATTTGCAGTTGGATAAGAAAACTGGCATGGTAATGAATATTACAGATTTGAAGGAAATAATGCAGGTAATAGATATATTTAGAGATAGATTACTTAATATCTTCTATTAACATTTGCATCCAAAATACATTTAATTTATTTTTATTAGAAAACTATTATGGAATTACTTGACCACAAGCATTTGGATAAAGATGTTCCTTATTTTAAAGATACTGTCAGGTATGTTTTTTTCCTGTACTATTATAGTTGTAAAAATAAATAAAAAATTCTTTAAGCAATCTCTCATTAATAATTTTATCTTTTAGTACTACAGAAAATGTGAGTGTGTTCATCTGGAATCAACTATCAAATTCTCTGCCAGCTGGTATGCTACATTGTGTGAAAATTCATGAAACCGATAAGAATGTGGTAAAATTTTATGGTGAATTTTTTAAAAATTGAATGAATTATTCTAAAATTGTGGTAGTAAAATTTGTTGTATTCTAAAAAGTTGTTTATTTTTCAGTTACTTATTCTGTTATTTGCTGTTAGTTGATCAAAATAAATGCATTTATGAAATTCAACTGTTGAAATTTTTTTAATAACAATAACTACATTACAGAGAATTAAATCAATGAAATTTCAGAAAACTAAAATAATGGCAAAAAGATTAATCATAATAATTTTGTATTAATTTGACACATATTAACAGTGGTATTTAATAAACACTGTGAATTTCTTTGAAATAAAATTTAAGATATAGATTTAGTATTCACATTTAAGAATTCTTTGTAAAATTGTTTTTACACATTGCACAATTTTGTACATTTCACTTATTTAAGCATTAATATTATGCAATATAATCCTTACATATTTTATCATTATATTGTCATACATAATAATATATAATTATTTGACACATACATAATTATATATACCCCCCCCTCCTATAAATTCAGTGGAAATTTGATAGACATAATAATTTTTAAGCAGGTATTATAGCTTCTATTCTCTTTCCATAAATATATTATATGGCCACAAAACTCCAGGAATCAATTGATTCACCCCCTTTTTTTTCTTAATAACAATAAACAATTTTGCATCCTCAAGAAAAACAATTATGACTTTAATAGCAGAAAGAATTTTACATCCAATCTCCCTCCTCTGCTTCCATAATTACACATTTAACTGTCATTCAGACAATATTAAATTTAAAAAACTTTATTTCTAAGCTAAAATGCTTTAGTTCCTACAACCTATTGTTTGTTACATATTACTTATTAACTGTTACAATTTCTTATGACATTTCCTGAAGTAAATTTACATAAATAACTTTATTTTAGAGCTGCATATAAGTGATTTCATTGTCTCTAACAATGCCATAGTGAATTTAATTAAAAGGGTGAATATAATAGTGTTATCTTAGGGAATGCCACCAAAAAAGCAATACTATAGTTTTTTGTTTATAATAAAGTCAAAATTAATCATGCCCCAGACTTAAGTTATTATTTCTCTGCTACTGATAATTAATATGAAAACAAAATTCAAATATATCTCTGTCACTAGAGAATAATTAAAAAAAAAACTTTTAGGTAAAAAAATATTACACATCTTTTTTCTTTTTATGGTGCTGAAAGAATATTGTTGTGTATTTAGAATCTCTTACTTTATTAATATTTTCAGATATATATAGAAAATTTTCAATATGACTAGAAAATATTAATGTTCCTTCAAAACCATTTTTAGGTTTCATATTCAAACCATTGAGATAAAACAAAAGAATTTATTGCATGATTTGATATAGCTGAAAGCATTTGCAAAATTAGATTGAAATTTTTTTGTTTAGGCTTCTTTATAGTCTGTTTATTCTAGCATGGTGCCCTTTTTGATTCCATTGCACATTTTGTAGATGAGTAATATCTTAAAACCATGTAAAATAAAAATTTTCTGTATTATAAGATTATAATTTCAAATGAAGGAACTTGTTTCGATTTCCTACAGTAAAAAATAATTTTCGAAAAGGAAATGGCTTACTGAGTTATATTTTTACAGCTGGAATAGTAACAATTTATTAAAAAACTTATGAAATATATTATTGTTAAGAACATTCAATAAGAATTCATTTTTTAATATTATTTAAACCAGACATAGATTTGATTTATATATATCTATGTTTTAAAAAATTCAGAAAGCAAAAATCAATAATCTCCTTTAGTATTCATCTAAAAATATTGGTGGCTGTAATATATTAACTTGAAAACTAAGAGAGATTTATAATTTTAATTACATTTCAAAATGGAGATCAATGGATTTGAAATATATTAGTGCAAATTTTAAATAAAAATAATTAACTCTACATTTTTATAATACTTTTTTCATGTCTGGAATAACTTACACAATGAGAATTACTTTTATTCAAAGAAGTTTCATATAGATCTCATATGCATAACGAAAATTTCTTTATCTAAAAGACAGTTTTGTAATTTTATGTGGAAGAATAACTTCCGTAATGATGAAAAAAAATTAATTATTCAGTTACCTACATCTCAACTCAAACAAGTTATTTTTATCATGTAAACTTAACTTTTTTCACAATAAAATTTAATTGGATGGCATTTGAGGTCAGTTCTATTCCTCATATTTTTTAATTAAGTGTTCCAAAATTCATATATGCATTTGCTATACTATTTTGATAATATAGGAAGCAAAATTATCTTTGAGATTTTAAATTTAACATTTGGAAAAAGAAAAAAATTATAACTAGTTGTAATAATTAAGAAAATATTAATAGATTTTTTTTGTGTATAGTACTGAAATACCATTTGGAAAAATGTAAAAAAATGGCAATTCATGTTGATTGCACAAGTAAAAGTTTGAATCTATATGAATGAAAAAATCCTATATTTAAAATGGAATCTTAATCATTTCACAGAATAATTTCAGATCGATACTTAGAAATGTACAATACATTATTAATTGATAACACAATTGTTATTTCTTTATAGAAATTTTCAATTAAACCAAAAGAAAGATTGAATTATTTTGTTTTGTGTTACAATAGAAATTTTAGAGAAATAAAATATTGTGACTGTGTTCCTCTCCCTCACCACCACATACAATTCATTTTCACCTTTTATGCCAATTAAAATAATGTTTTGCTTACTTTAATGGTGTAATAACTCATTTACAGTAATACATTTTTCAGTTCTCATAAGTCATATACATATTTTAACATTCCTTTGCTGCATTCATTCACAATATCTTTCAGTGTGAATAGTCAGTAGTAATCTCAAAATTAAAATTTGTATGAAAATATCAGTTTCCACCCTTTCATCAATAATAAATGTATTCTTTATATTTTAATTTGTACAGAAAGAATTCTCATATACAAGGATTTAATTTAGATATTGTCAGTAAATTAGCTTATAAATTCTCTAACATGGTGCACCATACAGGCATTGAAAAAATTTATTTTTTACTTAATCCATATTTTCTCTTCCCCCTTAGCTATGTAATTACCATGTTTCATGCAAATCGTTCTACTTGGTATTTTGCAGTAGACATTTTTCCACTTGCAATTTCAATTTAATCTACATCTCAGGAATGTTTCATACAGCTAAATTGCTACATCTTTATCTTTACTTATAATAAAGCAAGATGTGTGTGTGTGTGTT
>JAOUZG010007994.1:5068293-5135401 GCA_026289955.1 Argiope argentata | reverse complement strand
ATTAAAGTTTTAAAATACTATTTAAATATTTATTTTTAATTTCTCATATATTGAAATAAATGAGAAATTAAAAATAAATATTTAAATAGTATTTTAAAACTTTAATATTGACCAGAAAAAGGAGTATCGATATATTTTAAATATTCTAAATTACTGAAAATTTAAGAAAAAATGGCGTGAAAATAAAATTGTTATCATTGAAAAGTTAACGTTTAATTTTGATATCATGTAAACTTTTCCAAAATAATTTGGTTTCTATAGAGAAAAAGAAATCAAAATATTGTTTACTTTCTTATATTTCCAGCTGTTGCATTCCTGTTTCTGTTAAATTTGTTCGCGAGAGCTTTTTTTTTCTCCCCCCTCCTTACAACGACTTTTTCTTGTGTACAGCCGACCACCGCGCCACCACTGAAAGTTGCAGTATCGACTGTATTTATAGTGGCCGACCCGACTGTGGTCATCAGCAATGCCCATTCTTACATTGACCGAATTTGTCAAACTGATATTCTCTGCTAGGTAATTGGCTCCAAAGAAGTCAAATACTGACCACCCCCTCCTCTACAAAATTTCAATCAGTTGGCAAAAAAATGGCAATTTTTGACATCATGTCCTTCAGAGACCTAAGATTACTTGGTACCATGTTTGCAGCGGCTAACTTATGTATAGCTTTGGCATTGCATGATAAAACTGCTTTGAAACTAAATAAACCGTGGTAAAAAGGTACGCATGAAAATGAAAAAGAAATTTAAAAACAATAGGGGTAAAATAGTTAAAACTAACTAAAATACGCTTTAAAATTATTAATTATTGAAAGAAATATACGAAAAAAAAGGAAATTAATGTCATTTAGCTAATACAAATTTGAATTTTAAGATAGTTTAAAATATGTCTTTGAAAAAAATCCCTTGAATTTACAGCAGAAAAATTGATAAAATTTTTATTAATTTCAAAATTAATTGATTATTTAATTATTTTTTCATTTGATGAGCTGTCAGTTTCTTTTTCTCTTGTCTGAAATAATAAGAGTAGAAATTTGGTTGAATTCAATCCTGTTGTTTTGGAAGCGACGTGAAACATACATACATTGTTCACAGTAACTTTTATAATTAAGAGTAATAATTATAAGTAGGAATAAATTGGAATATTTATTTTGAGAAATCTAGCATATTAATAAGTAATTTTCTTTAAGATGAAATTTTAAATAACTACTTAGAATAGGGACGAATTTAAGATGAACTTAATTGACGAAGTAGTTTGTCATATATTTTAGAAGGTATTATATTACAAAATAATGTACACGAAATCGAAGCCAGCAATCCAAGCAAAATTGTTGAGCATTTTTGGCTAAAAGGGAAACGTAACTCGTATAATACTTGCTGTTGCTTGTAAAGACGATATGCCCACGAAATGTTTTTATATATAAGTAATGATATTACAATTATATATAACAATAAGTACAGCTGTAAATCCATATGATATCTAAATGGTTGATGTAATACCAAATATAGACTACTATGCATATGTTTTATCATCGTGAAGATTACAATTGCAATTCTGAAATAATAATGATAATTCCGTAATAATAGAAGATGTTGAGTGAATATATATTTTTTATATTCAATGCATCGGAAGACAATAGTCGTATTCTTGGCCCTAGTTGGAGCTACTGAAAAAAAAAATAAAGATTATAAAAAAATCTGCTATGCATATTTCAATGTATCATGCCAGAATATCATTTCTTGAATACCAAGCACCTCGTGCTCGGGAAAGTTAAGTTATATTTTTATTCATTTTAATTGTTTCATTGAATCAATCACTTTAGTATTGCAAACGATCCAAAAAACTTTGTCTCGCATTGATTGTTTAAAAAAATATTTCATTCCCTACTTATTTCATTTCATATAATCACGTTCTCAAAATAACATTTATCTAGGTTTTATTTGCTGAAGTCGTAAACTTATTTTTTTAATCAGAGCTTCTGTAAATGTAATGGCAACGCGTTATTAAAAGCTGATTTTTTAGGATGCTTGTGCAGATAATAAAATTTCAATTTTTCCCTTACGGATTTTTTTATATTCCGGCTACGGATTTTTGTTGACGCCACAAACCTCATTCCCAAAATAACATCTTGTTCTGACATGATAAAAAAAATCGCCGTAACATTTTAATAGTAAAACCTAGACATATTAATAAATTGAAGGCTTTGTGAGAATAATGAAAAGATCGGAGAATGGGAAAAATCATATAATTTTGAAAGATTCTTAAAATGAAATGTTTTGTACAAATTTTGAACTAAATTTGCTTTAATTTGTAGATTTCTATCAAATTTTTTATGATTTGGCATTTAAAATATAGATTCTTATCAAATCGTCTTTTAGTCTGTATGTAAACATAATTAATTCTAATCAATGCATTTCAATATTGTAACTACAACTAACACCTTGCCAAATATGGATCTTAATCGGTCGTCTGAAATGCATATTTTCACAATAGATTCGTAAAAATATTAATTTCATGCTAAAGATCTTGATTGCGTTGTTGCCATGTAAGGCATTTTTGCCTTTGCTCAAAATCCACAGTTTTATGTGAGAAGAGGGGGAGGGCATAAATTCTTTACCGTAGAATATGCTGTCTTTTCAAACTGTTGCTCATATAATCTATCAAAGATTATCTCCCGTAGACCTAGGGTAAAGCCGTGACCACCAAGAGTATGCACATTTTTATTACCACACATGAAATTTGTGCGCTCCATAGTGCTGATAGCTATAGGACCGAACTCATAGCGTTAGTGTTTGCTGTCGAGTAACATAACCAAAATACGAAAGTAATTTTTTGAATACCATACATGTTATCTGGCTTATAAAGCTTTCACCACAGTAATGCTTAAAAAACCCGCAATTATTTATTAAGCACATCTTATTAACAAACGATATTTATAAATGATCAAGTTTTGGTGTGTATCTAACGTTTTTATTAAATATCGTCTGTGGTCGATTCTTGGTGTTTAACCCTTTCAGTCTTGAATTTCTAAAATGTGGAATAAAAGAAAAACTGATGAAAATTAGTGATAATGGTCACCAAGAGAACATCCATATTTGATTCCATCTCATTTTCACCACGGGCATAGGAACCAGAAAGTCTTGGCAAATGCCACCAACATGTTTGAAAAGAAATGAAAACTAAGAACTTAAAATACCGCGGTGGCAAATGCCATTAGGAGGGCCAAAAGTGTCACTCGAGAACATGTAGTTAGTTTGTCGTTTAGTTTATTTATAATAACATCATGTTTAAAAGCCACATTAATACCATTATGGGACAGATTCCAACATTTTGATTCAGACAGATGACGAGGATGGCACCTGATCTAATACCCCTACCTTCATTCTTCCATATTACCAAGAGGACATCTGTCCCCGAAAAATTTAACATAAACTAGTACCACTTACACGACCGTTCTTCGGTGAAATCTTCGATGAAACTCTTTAGTCCCTAAGAGGCGACCTTATCACCAGGCCATCGGGGCCCCCAGTTTGTTTATAATTCTCTCTAATTTATCACTCTAAAAGCTTGAACAAATATTTTGCCCCTACTTTAAATAGTAATACTTTATTTTGCCAACTCGCGACTTTAAATAGTCCTTTTATTACATGAAAGATACAAATTTAAAAATGAAAACTCATATTCTCAAAACCTTTTTTGTGCTTAGCCATTTCAGAGAAAATAAGCTTTCAAAACATGGATAATATAAGTAAACACATTATAAAACAAGTAACGGAATGAAAATGAAAATGTAATCAACCGATTTAAATAATGTTTAGAATTTCTTGAAAATGCAAATGCAAATGTATAATATGAAAGGATGATATGGTTCACAATAATAGAAAATCGAATAAGCATTTTTGACGCTTCCCCCCCTACCAAACTTGACCTAAACTAGAACTGTTGTCACAAGATTAAAAAAAAATCATTTATTTAACTTAATGCATTTTTTTAGTTGTGTTCTTTATAAGAATGAGAAAAAAGAATTCTAGAGACGGTCAGTATTTTGATAGATTCAATTTTAAATTTGGTAGAAATCTACATTTCCGATGCGAAATTTGTGGGTGAGCTTTTTTTTTCTTCTTTAAATATATTTAGCTCTTTTAGTAGTTATCATGTTTACTTTTCTTTGGACATGCGGACAGACAGATGGACTTCTCAAAATGGGTATCCTTCAAAATTGAATTGAAATCTACACATTTAGTGCAAAGTCGAGGTAATAAATTTCATTTATCTATTTCAAAGTTAGGAGACAAATATAAATCTTAAAACATATTTTTCAGATTTAGGAAGGTCTGAAATGTTGAGTTTCGTCAAAATCTGGCATTGAATTTTTGTTAATCACAATATTTTTATGAATTTAGTGTACATTGGATGTAAATTTTGATGTAAATAATTCTAAATAGTTTAATAGTATAAAATTAGTTGTAATGGAATTGCGTGTCAGCGAGAAAAGACTGTTCTAAGAGGAATTCCAACAGAAGATCACTATATTTGACTAACTTGGTGATGTATGTGTTTTAGCAGCATAATTAGGTCGCTGATGGGTATTATAAATGCTAAAATGTGCAATAGTAGCTAAGAAATAAATATTTATTCTTAAAGAATGTTGGAGAAATTTCCCCACTCGCCTGTAGCAACCGGGCTCTTTTTGTATTTGCCCCATCCATTTCAGAGGGACACTTTATAAGACGCGGCAAAGAAAGAGCAATTTGAGTCGGTTCTGAGAGTGAGCTGCGATACTTGGCTTAGCTTGAAAGGGCGTCTCTTCTATTTGACGTGTGTTATATAGCTTTGCTGTTACCAATAATTAACGGATTGAATAATGTTAATTCGCTGAGCATTTGTAGTTTGTATTGAGTATATTTAATGCACGTTTCGTAGACAATAAAGTCTGCATTTTATCTGCTTCTTCATAACGTTCTTGAGAGTATTTTCGTAACAATACTTTCACTTAGCATGCTTTGTTAATGAGAAATTAAAAATTTTAAATTTATAGAGTTATTTTTATGTGTAATTTAATGTAATGAAATATATATCTTGTGGAGTTAAATTTGTAGGAATGTTTATCACTATATCTTGAGGATATTTTTAGCTCTTTTAATTGACTTCATCATTTAATTAATATTCTAGATACATATATATATTATTTAATTGGTTGATGAGAAATAGGTAGAAAACGTCATGCTGTGATTGGTGTAGGGTGGGTAAACTACGCTTGAGCATCGCCTGTCTCTTTCAATCGTTGTCTTTAAATGAACATAAAAACTTTGTTTTCAAAGAAGTTTTTGATTCTTGCCAAAGGTATCCACCTTTCTACCAGCCTTTCGCTTCGTAATTGAAATCTTCTGGTGCCATTAGTAATATAATTCTCATTGCCCTCCTCTCCCCTCATAAATTTCCAAAGTCAGATATATTTTTTATGATTTTTAACTTAATATCTGCATTAGCAATTTTAAATAACGAATTTTGACAAACGGAAAGAGTAAAAAATTGAATTTCAGAACATTTCCAAGACATTTAATTAAAATGAAAAATTAATTTATACAAGACATTTAAAAAAATCTTTTAACATATTCCAAATTTTATTTAAATATAAGACTGGTCTTTTAAAAAATAATTACAAACGAAAGTAATGTTTTAAAATTACAAGGCACCATAATATAAAATTTACCGAAGATGTTTAACAGTGAATATTGTTAGAATAATTTTCCAAAATTTGAACGTTGTTTGATTTTAATTTGAAATACCTCGAATGTGCGGGATTCGTAAATTCAATAAAAGTGTCGAATTAAAATGCTTTGAAAATACGGCAAAAAGTCTAGAGTTTTGGGGATTCTTAGGTAATTGCTTGCTTTGACTTAAAGAGAATAAAAAGTGAAACTTTCATGGCTGAATAGCTGTATCTTTCTTTGTGGACCTATTTCTTACTTCATTTTTCTTTTTTTGTCTCTTTTGCATGCCGCATACACATGTGGCGCCATCTATTGATAAAGAAAAGTCTAACAAATGAATTCTAACAAAAAAAAGCAAAATATCAGCATTTTTAATTTTCATTTTTTTGAAAATTCAAAACTTTCTTCCATATTTTTTCAGATTTGAGGTGATTGCGTGTGATACAGTTCAACTGGCAGACCTTCTGACCTACAGTACAAAATTTGTCACATGCGAACCTTGAGAGATAGGAAAGTGAATCTTGAAGCTACTATTTAAAATTTTTGAAATTTTAGTTTATTAAAAATTAAATTGTATTTTACCAGTTCATCACCAACTTCCAAAAGTATTATTGCAGAAGAATGAGTTTTATTCCAAAATTTAAAAACGCAAATCTTTTTTAAAATGCAAATCTACCATGCAAATCTTTTTTAAAATGCAAATCTACCATGCAAATCTTTCTTGAATTTAGGCAAATATTAAACATTATTTTTTACCCAATTTCCAAAAATAGATTATCTTGTTGTCTTGAAATTCAAACCGTTTTCATCGTTTCATCAAATATTTAATCCAGTGTTTTCCTACCATTGTTGAAATCTAAAGATTAAGGATTCTATTTAATATGTGTGTAGTTTACAGGCAAAGAAATAAATAAAAATTAAAAAAGTGAAATTACTGTCACATGAAATTTTAAAGATAAATGAAACGTACTAATTTTAAATTGCTAGCTATTTTTAATCTTCATGCTCACAAGGTGCAGAACATATGTAATTAAAATATGTTGTTTTTATTGATAGGTATATACCTATCAATGTGGCGCATAATGAATATGAAGTTATATCTGTATCATTTGAATCAAATGAAATATGTATATTTTCAATGACTAACTAGATTTTCAGAGATAGTTTTAAAATTTATTTGAAGTCAGAAATTTCATGATTTTAAAAGCTTTTACAGAATACTCGCAGTTATGGTGTCGTCGATGTGTTATGAGAGGTCCAAGATGCTTCATTGTGAGCTTAAAAAAGGCACCTAAATTACGGTAATAATTAGATGCATTTATGCATCAGGAATTAACTACCATTTTAAATATTTTAAATTCGTTGTTAAAATGCTTTCTTAAATATATAGTTTGTTGTGTAGAATTCAATAAGCTCCATCGAACGTTCTGTACAGAAGAGTTTTCAATAAAGAATTTTGTAATGTTTTAAATATTTTAAAATTAATTATATTTTAAAATGTGTATTTTACTGCTGGTTTTCAACAGCATAAGTGAATCGAATTTGAAATTTATATCAAGGAATAAAAAAACATTCTTGATTAAAATTAACATAATTATTTTTCTACAAATGCAGGTTATCATATTTCAAATTAATACACTCTCTAAAAATTTCATTCTTTATGCAATAAATTCTAGTAAATAAGTCTTATTTCAAAGATTTCAATTAAAGGGAAATATATCTAGAAAAGCAAAAAAACACAGTAGGCAAAAGCTGCTATATTTCGCTCTCTCGGATTTCATCCCATAATGAAATCCTCGTGCACGTCATAGATGTATCAATACCAATAGAGTGTAGTATCATTTATTAGCATTCTACTTTAATAAATTAATTGATGTAATAATAAACTTTAAAAATTCATTTTAAATATCTTTATAATAAACGCTTAACGTAGAACTAATCATTATTGTTCGTTTCTGGTTTTGATTTAAATTCCGCGCCCTGTTTTTCACAAAATTAAAATTATTATTTAGATGACATTTACAAAAAACTAAAGCTTGCAAGCGTATTTAATTACTCTAAACATTATATTTTGCATGAAAAAAATATTTTTGAGCGAAAATTTCAAGTGACCTATAATTTGATTTCTACATTATTTACTACAGCGAAGAAGCCGGTGTTCTTTAAACGCCATTTTGTGCCGTGGTGCGGTGGTGGTCGTAGGTGGTTACATGTCAATCTGCTGGACGTTTAAATACTTCTAACTTTCAGTGTATTCCCCCTTTTCAGTTTTTTTAAGTTGAACGTTTGACGTTCAAGATGACGGGCCAAGGCTTGCCGATTCATTTTCAAGAACACTTGCAGGTAATTTTATGAAGTAGATCATATTATTATGAAGGGTGATGACCTAAAGCTTCTTGATCTAACCGGAAAACCTACACTTTTATTTTTCATTTTTGTATAAAAAATGAAATTTTAATCTAATAACATATTTAATTTGATATTTTTGTAATTCATATAAGTTTTATATTGCGTTCCCAATAATTTATTATGTATTTCACTTGACCACGTAATGCTAAGATGAAGTATGAAACGCCCCTAATTGACAAACTAATTTGTGGCGTTCTCTTTAAAAAAGTTAGTTTCACTGAATATTGGTAGAATTTGAATCGTTTCTTATTTTAAAAGCAGGAACGTTATAGAAAGAAATGTGTTTTATTTGATACTAAAACCAAAACTAGTTTTCCTGTGGTTGAGTTGTATACACACAATGCTATTTGGGGATAGTTTCATTTTCATATTTTTATTTATGTGCTCTATCAAAGTACAGAATATCTCGCTTAGGAATTTTCCTAGTAAAGTGGAATATTTCTTAAGGAAAAATATTTGGTAAATTTGTTTTATTTAGTTTATAAATTAATTTACAAAAAAAAAACGTAACGAGTTTTGGTATATTAAATAATTTTCCATTAATTAAACATTCCCTTCAAATATAGTTAATCAAAAATGTTGCATTTAAATTGACCTAATTGACCTCAATTTAATTTTTAGAAGATAAAGTAAATGTATTGAAACAAATATTATCTTGGTGATTAACATTATGTAATTAAATTTTAATTTTATTCACGCAATATTTTCTCTGCAAAATACTTGATTATCCTAATCACTTGATATTGATCATAATTTTTGCTATATGAATTTGATAACTACCAAGCACTCTATCCTATAAACATTTACTTCCATTTTATAAATAATTGAAAAATATTTAAGGTTATTTTGTGTATAATCGAAATCTATTTACTTTTAGGTGTAAAAAGATTAGGATCTCTTTATTAATGCTGCAAATTAGGTCATCTTATGAAATGTCTTACTTGTATTATAATAGCAACATTTGTTTTTCATTTTACAAGAGAATAATATATGTGATGATACTAATGTATATTCTTTTACATTGAATATTTATACATATGGTACTCATTTGATTTTAAATCTCATCAAAACTGATGGCTGATTATAACAAACTGTCTAGAAAAAAAGCAGCTGAAAAAGAAATCAAATCTCTTTAAAAAAATGGATCATGAGAGATTATAAAATTAATGTATTCATAATATTACATGATTATTTTTTATTAGTTATTAGTGAGACAACTGAGTTACTGTAAGTCTTAAACAATTTATTTAAATATAAACTCTTAAAAAAATATTAAATTAAGAGGTTATAGAATTAATTTTTTTAGGAATTACTTTTAAATCAGGAAAACAATTCCTAAATTTTACGAATGATATGTGCATTGACTGTATAACAGTTAATGGCCATCGATATCTTGCTAATCTTTTGACTATGTTCACCAGTTGCATGTAATTTAATTGTATATTTGCCATTGATCTGCAATTAATATATACGTTCTAAACTGTCCTAGAAATGGATTTCATTCATTGCTGTTTTAGAAATTGTAAAAACATGCTTATTTCTTGCATATAAAATTCAAAAAATAAACTTCAGATTAAAATTTCTACTTACAAGTAAAGGCATAAACTTGAGGCATCTGAAGAAATAATTATATATACAATAAGTATTTCTTAGCAGGAATTAATATAAATGTAGAATCACGTTGATTAACAAAGTTTTATAGTTAAAATACAGCATTATTTTTATAGATTATTGCAATTAATGGTTTATGGGTAATAGATAACTCTAACGAGATAACAAAATGATATGCAAATTTATCAAGCTTTAATTTTGTAATGTGATTTGTCAGTGTTTTGAACTTTATATTTTAAATTTCATAATTAAGTAAAAATAAAAATGATAAAGTGATAATACAAATTTTCTGATGGATAGTGCACTCTTATATTTTTATTATAATGCAAGAGTCTTTTTTAATTGTTTTCTGGCAAATTTTAATCCAAAATTAAGAAATGGATTTCACTTCTGTCTGATTCTGTCTTTTTAGGTTTTTTATCGAAATGATAACTGATTAAAAATGGCAATGTTCAAAAGAAAAAATATCAAGTTTATAACTAAAAAAGGTCGTAAGTCATTAAATTCTGTTTGGAATGAAACTTGATATATTAGTTATATACATTTTTATTTACTCACTTTTGAAAGTATTAAAGTGTAATAGCTAATAATGTTTGTTTACACATTTTTAATGCTTTGACAATCTTCAAATTTCAGTATAACTTGCATATTAATATTAATTATTTGTTAACGGCAAAACAGCATGCTTTTTATGTATCTGCCTTACAATAAATACTAAAATTTTCTTGTAAATTTTTATAAAGTTAATAATTTAAAATTAATAGTTCCATTTTATTAAGATTAATCATTCTTTTTCATTAAATCATTTTTTTCATGTATCTGAATTAGTTAAATTTTTAACTATAATTACTTTAATTAGGGCAAACAGTTGATTCTCACCATGAATAATTCAACAGTATGACTGAGAGGATCCAGAATATCATTTAAATTTTTTACAAATAAATGTATATGGGATGGGATATCTAAAATAGAATTTATTTTCGAAAACATACACGACTTCCTCAGTAAGACAACTTGTAAAAAAAATTGTTCCTGGCAGTCCACTAGTAGTAATGGCTGGGTAATTGAAGTTATTTCTACAATTGCTTCAATAAATAACATAACTTATTTTTATATATAAATTACATTTTTTCTATCATCTATTAATTTTCAATTTTATAAAAGAATTAAAACTATCAAGAACATTGGAAATAAACATATCTGAACATTTTACTCCATTAATAGGTATAATTGCGTCTATATTCACCAGAGTTGTTTTTTAGGAGTAAACTGTAAATTTTATACCATATATAACTTTAAATTTTATACTATTAATTCAATAGATTAACATGTTAAACTATTGAATAAACTGTTATAATTCCAATTATTCTATAAAATTAGAAAAAATTATGTAGTTTTAATCTAATGATTAAAAATGTTAAAGGCTTTTATTATGATAATAATTATAACTGCCATTCAAGTTTTATAATTTTGAATTTTCAACTGCTAATTCAAGTTCAGTAACTTCCAATTAAATTCAATTTTTATTCAATGGACGAGAATCAATAGGATCTTAATATAAAATTTTGTTAATGTCAGAAAGGAAAGAAATAGAGGCACAACTAAAGGAACTATTGATTTTTCATCAATCTTGGTTAAAATCAACCGAAACGATTGAAACCTCGGCAAATATCAATTAAATAATATAGTTAGCAGTTATATTTTGTAAATTACCACATTTTAATATTACTAGTTGGCAACATTCATCAGTTTAGCTTAAATATGCTGGATCAAACCTCTATTATTAAGAAAATTGATTTGCCATCAGTCATGCTGACTAACAGTAATAATTTTATTGCATTGGAAATTTTGATTGTTTTTAATGAGTGAATAAAGAATCCTTAATTATATAACTAATTTAATGAACCAAGACTTATCCCTAATTGAATTTTTTTAATCATTCAAGAATTTTGGATTAGAAAAAAATCCAATTCCTATCTATGCGTTTTCCATATTTAATAAAGTATTCTTTTACTGCAGTATCTTTTGCTTATTTTTGTTTGCTCTCTTTTATGTTACCTGACCTCTTTAGTGAGGAAATGAGCACTTCTTGTGTGTGTGCTTTGAACTACCTGGCACAAATGAATTGATTCTTTGGATTCCATTTTCTCCTTCTCATCATTCTAAAAAATGAGAACAAAACTGAAAACAAATTTTTGTGTTATAGATTTTCATTTCTATGATCTGAAAAATCTTTTTTAAAAGTATTTTAGCGTCCAACTTGTAGCAAGTTTTTTCTTTTTTGATTTTTTTTCTCCCCTTTTTTATGCAAAAGCTTTTATTGTTACATCAAATGACATACACTTTTAGGTTCTTTTAAAATTTATTAAAACTAAACACATATCTTGTAATGAAAGTTAAATTCTCAAATTATTTGTGCATTTTAAGATGAGCATTTTTAAAATACTTTTATATTTTATTGTAATTTTAATTAGGTAGGAAAATTTAAATCAGGAATTTAATAAAACTATGCAATTAATTTGAATTTGCATATAACTTAAAAACAATTTATAAACATTAAAGGAATTGTGTGAGAAGTAAATAGATATCATTAAGGTATCTGCAAGTCCATTCATTCAGTAACTGTCATTCTTTCAATAAAAATACTTCTTTTGCTGTAATATCTGAAGTAAGCAGTAAGAAACTAATTAAAAATGCATATTAGCTCAATTTTTATTTAAATATCTTTAGAAATAGACCCTAGAATTGTATATATGAAATTCATATTTATAAAAATTCTCATGGCAAACACACATGGATTTTCTGCTTTACATTACAAGTCTGATATGTAGTATTTAGTTTAAAATCTATTATTATCTATAGAATAGATACTGAAAAATTGACTTGGTATTATCAATAATTCCTGGTTGATAAAACTACAGTTCAGATATTAATGAATAGTAAAATATTGAATTGTTTAGATTAATTGGATAAGATTTTTAAAAAAATCAATTTTTCTTTAGAATGGAGGAAATAGTATTAAAATTATTTGATGTGTAAGATAAGACTGGTAAAATTGAAACGAGATCTTTAAATAAATCAAGTTGTGATGTCAAAATTTATTTTGTTTAAAGAGGTACTGATAAAGGCTTCAAATGTACAATTTTACAAAATTAGATATATAGTATTTGATTGTAATTCATTTTTTCGAAAAGAATTATGAATTAGAATGATTTTAAATAGAAAAATTATAAGACTATGTAAAAGTATTTAAATATTTTTAACTTGAATAGTTTAAAATAAAAAATACATTTCTTCTAGTTTATCAGGGTTTTTTTTTCTGCTTTGTAGAATGAGGTTTTATAAATTTTCATAACATTTTAGAAACTTCTTGCATGTAGATTTCAAATTAGCTATAGGGTAACGTTGGGAAATGAAATTGTTGTAACTTAGAGAATTGTCTATATATATGGTACAGGAAAATTTTTGGAAACTTCCACTTCTTCATAAGTCCTTTCAATAGCTTTTTAGATTTTTTTTTTTTTTTTTTGTCTTACAGAATTTTTTAGTTCATGTATATTTTTTAAAAAAAGTATCCATCTAGAGTATTGGAGGAAGCCCATTCAGATTCAATGAAATTCTATTATTTGTCTTGATCTTTAAACTGTCAAAAGAACAAAAATAATCCTGTAAATCAAATTGAAATTAATTTATTTTTTAAATAAAAATGTGCAAAAATTCAATCCATATACAAGTAGAAATAAAATTTATAATGAAGTAAGTTGTCATGAGGTTAGGGTAAGAGGGGGGAGGGCGTGTAAATCAGAAATGTTGTTCAATTTTTTTCTTAGTTTTATTTTTAAGGTAATATTTGAAATTTTATACATATTGATATTTTACTATATTTAAAAATCTTTTGAAATGTCTATAGAATATTAAAATATTTTCTAATGAATTTTTGAAATGTTGTATAATTTTTACATTGGTTATTTCTTGGAAATGTATTTAAAATATCAAAATAAAATCTGTCCCCCTCCCAAGCTCATTATTTCTCAAGTGCTTATTTTGTTATTTGTAGGTGAAAACCCTTTCCAGGGTCCAAATGTTTTAAATGGTCAATTTAGTTGAAGCTAAAAGTGTTAATTTTTCACTGTATTAAAAGGATGAGGGAAGATTGGAGTTTTATTTATTTTTTCCATAAATTAAGCTTACTTAATGCAAGTTACTTTATGGAGCTTTTAAAATTTACCTGCGTTTATTTTAAATTAATATATTTAATAGCTTTTTTCTTTTCGTTTTATTTCAATTTCAATTATACGAAAGTTTTGATCAGTAAAATTATTCTCTATTGTGGAAGTATTTCAAGAATTCTCAATTTATATATAATACAGCTTGATATTTTTATTACTGAATAATTTTTTTAACATTTTCATTTCTAATAACAAGGATGTACTTCTTATGTTCTGTGATCAGATAACATCATGAGTTAACAATCGACAATTGATCAAAAGCTTAAATGTAAACATCTTGAATGTAGAATTCATGGGAACATGGATCCAAAATTATTTTAGTTTTCACTTTATTATGGAATGCATTTATTTTTTATTCCATTTTAAGATCTTTTAGAATAATTTCTTTTAGTATTTGATTCTTACTCTAATACTATCAAAGATTTCTTATTTAGTTATTGGATTTTTGTTAATAAAGATTGGTTAAAAGTTGATAAAGTTTTTGCCACTTATCAATAATTTACAATGTATACATTTTATTTCACTAAAGAGAATAAATATTTCATATTAAAACATTATAGAAGTCTATTATCAAATGATTGGATTAAAATAGCTTATTTAAAGAAGTTCATTTTAATATACGAATTCTTAAAGCTTTTCAAATGGTTTTAAGAAATATTTTCAGCATAATTTTAATTTTTTAAAACTTATTTTTTTCTTTCCTTCTGGAAGTGATTAGGCTTTTAATTTTAAATATTTCAAGCTAAAAAATTAATTTAATAATTTCTTTTCTATATTCATTGTTTTTTATACATTGAAAGGATATTTAAAAATCTTTTTTTTAGCTTACAACAATTGGCATCAATGCTGCAAACATCACCTTCAACAATCTTACAATGGAATCGGACAAATTTATTTGTGTCCGTGAAAAAGTTGGAGATTCGGCTCAAGTTGTTATTATTGATATGAGTAATCCCACAAACCCAATTCGTAGGCCAATATCCGCTGACTCTGCTATTATGAATCCCGCATCTAAAGTTATAGCACTGAAAGGTAAGTATGGATGTTGAAAATATTAGTTATTACTTTTCATGTTAATAAAAATTATTTCAATTGTTCCTCCAATTTTTGTACGATATAAAAAGTTTGTATTGATAATATTATTAATAGAATTTGGTTAAAAGAAAAGAGAATAACCTGTATTTACTTTAATAACTTGGATATCATTTTTATATAACAAATGTTAAAATACTTTTAATGAGAAATTTGTAAAATTTTTTTACTTTTACAAATTCTGAAAACATTCTGCTAGTCTTTATATTTAAAATATTCAGTTTTATTTTTGGTCCAGAATCTTTTAAAATGGATTTTCCCTTGATAATTTTTACTTCCAAGTTAAGGTTTTTTCATCGATTTAATTGGTCTTATATTTGTGTGGATATATAATTTTATTCTTTCTTTAAATCTTGAATTCAGAAATTCTCTATAATCAAGCTTTATTTCTTTTTGTGTGCTTGATGGCTTATATTAAATGATATATATTTATTACTGTTTGCTTTAAAAATAAAGTAAAATCATGATTCTATGTTGTAGCCCATGATCTTGCAGTCTTTTTGATTTTCTTTGAAACTTGGTTCATTAATTTATTGAATTTTAAATGGATAACTCATGACATTTATTTACATATTTACTTTATGCATGCAAGTAAAACCTTTCTTTTTTTTTCTTCCTATAGCTTCTTCTGGAAGTAAGTGAATTTTGCTTATTATTTCTCTAATATTCTTATTTTTAATGCTTTGTTAGAATTCTTAAGTTTCTTCTTTGAACTTCATTGAACCTTTTTAAAAATATTAAAATTTTCTTATTAAGTTTTTGTTCTGTATTATTAAAAAATATTCTTGAATTTCTAACTTTAAAAATTGTAGGCAATAAAATATATATATATATATATATTTAATTTTTAAATCGGATTTAGATTTTTTGGTCATTTTTTAAGCATTTTGGAATCTGAACTTCTTATTTCAATAATTTTGACAAATTAAAAATTACAAATGTAAGGTTTCATTTTTTTTATTTGAAAAATACATCCTATTCTTGCTAATTAGTGGATTTTTTAAATATTCAGTTATTTAAGTTGAAATATCTGTTAAATTTATCGCTAACTGGATTCATAAACCTGTTGAGATAACTTTTTGCATTTTTTCATAAGGCTTTTTAATATATTCCTGGAAATAATTCATTCTTTATTATATAAAATCTAAATTTGTTTGCTTGAAATGTATCTTATTTGTTTAATCTGAATATTTAGAAAATTTATATTTCATTTTGAAGATTTCGTAAGTGTTTATTTTCTAAGAAAATTATCTCAATTTGAAGTTTCCCTCCCTTTTTTTTTTATGTGTAAAGGATATAATTACTCAATCTATATTGACACAATTTTTTGAAATCTGTTAATATTTAAAAGTCAAAATTTATATTTTAAAATTAATTTTTAAAATGTCTGTAATATTTACCACTTCTTATTAATTCTTGTGGATAAATTCTAAGTTTTTGAAATGTCTTCATGGTAAACTTGGAAATTAAATTAAAAAAAAATTGTTTATTTGATTTAGATTAGATAATTTAACATTTTATACATAAAAATTTATTCTTGTATTATAGATGCAGGAAATTTTAGAATATTCAGTATTTGTTTTTTGTCGAATGTAAATATCTATAATTTGTTATTCATATCATGTCTATAAACTGTTTGTTTCAGAATTTATGTTAACTCATTTTTTTTTAAATTACAACTCTAAAAATTATAAGATGAAAATATTTTCACTTTTTAATTTGAAATGAAGGCTTTTTTTTTTCTTTATTTTGTTATAACTCGTTAGTAACAATGAATCTGTTGTATGTAGATTTAAATTATGATTTGGTTGATAATGAAATTAGTTTGAATTTAATTTTAAAAACATTAGTTTAAAGTTTTTAACTTAACTGATTTCAAGTTTGTCGAATATTTTTTCTTAAATGTTTTTTGAAAATTGATAAACGAAATTTGTATGAGGAAAGGTATCTTATATATATTTATATATATATATTATATATATATATTTATATATATATATGAATTATTTCTGTTAAATTCGTTTTAATAATTAAAAAAATTGGGAAATTTGTTTGTTTGAAAATGTATATTTAATTTTGAAATGGATTTTAATACATAAAACATATAATAGCATTTAATATTAAAACAAGTTTGTATTTTGGTATATTGTCTTTGATTCTCCATATTAGTTTAGAAATTTAAATTAGTCTTTTAAAGTATCAGCTAAAATAATAAAATCGTTTAAAATCATCAGACTTGTTTTATAGATTAAAAAAAATTATCTTCTTAGAAATAATTTTATTAGTCTTAATTTTATGTTAAAATGTAATTGGGTTTTTTTTAGCAAATAACTAATTTAAGAGTTGAACCTATAAATTGATAAAACCATGTGTTGAATATCTTGAGTTTTATTTTCTTAGCCGCACGTACACTACAAATATTCAACATTGAAATGAAAAGCAAAATGAAGGCACATACCATGAATGAAGATGTTGTGTTTTGGAAGTGGATTAACGTTAATACCATTGCTCTGGTCACCGAGAGTGCAGTATATCATTGGAGTATGGAAGGTAGGTTGTATAACATATAACATTAATTTTTGGAATAGGAAATCATATAACATGGATTTTTAATTCACTGTAATGGATTTTTAATATGTCCATATAATATATCTTTAAATTTATATGCATATCCATATGATATGCTTCTTAAAAATCTTGTGTATTAAGTTTTAAACTTGGTATGTTTTATTCAATTCTTTTTTTTTGGGGGGGATTATTGCAAGTCTTTATATATTTAAAGTTAATAATTCTTTTGTATAATTTTAGATTATCAAAGCAGTCAAATAAAAAGAAAGCTGAAGATCATGAAAAATTATATTACTAATAATATTTATTAAACAAAATTTTTAGCAAATGTATAATTATGAAAATATGCAATGTTTAGACTAACATAACTTTGTTTTCAAAAATATCAAAATAAGGTTTTAGTAGAACTTGTTTTCTTGATAAAACATGCAATAGTTCATTGAACTAATAGCCAACAATCCAGGAAGCTGTTGGAAGGTGAAAAGGCTTGTAAAATGAACATATTTGTGATTTGAGAATATAATTGGATCTTTAGGTTGGTTCAAATGTGATTATTATTAATTTATGGTTTTAAAGTTGCTTTTGAATTAGAAAAGGCTGATTTAGGATATAGCTGAATAATTTTCATATCTATACTTTCCTACTACCATACTTTTATTTCTGTCTGTATTGTTTCTTTATCTTCAAAATAATGTAAGCTATTAACATAGTGCAAAATTATTTCAGTAACATGCTAGTTTTTTAATGTTGCTGCGAGTCTAAAATTTAATGATACTTATAAAAGCAATTAATCTTCATTATACAAATATTAAAAAAGAATAATTAATAGTAATGAAAATGATAATGATCATCACTTTATTATACATAAACCACAGAAATATGGTTAAGTACTTTGAGGATTATTGAAAATATAAAGCTTTAGTTTGTGTAATGTATTTTGGAAATGTTTAATATTATAATGCATGCAAGATAATATACATTCAAATAACCTTAACATCCATAGAAGGAAGAATTATATCTGAAAGAAAGTTAAACTCTGAAAATATTTAAGGTTTCATTTATTTTATATCATAGAAGATATTTGGACTCTTAAGTATACTTATTAGACTGTTGATCTTTATCATCAAATTTGAATCCGTTGGCAATGAGTTACAAAACCTTTGGCAGTCGTTGCCGTTGACAGTCTAATATGCAAGTACTGATATTTTTAATCATTCTTGAGAAGGTGTATCTTTGATTATTGTAAAATGCAAAATTATTTATCACTTATCTTGATTTATATTTATCAGCAAAGTATAATTTAAAGTTTTGAGAATAATGAAAAAAAAAAAGCTTACACAACTTAGACAAAGCCCACAACTCCGTATTAATTCTTAAAGAATAAATATCAATCCAGTCTTTTTAAATATAAAATATATTGCAGAATAATTAGAGCTGAGGATGTATGCTTTACGAAATTCGGAAAGATGTTTTTATGAATCAATGAATTTTGAAAATAATCTTGTCCTTTAATGCTTAAATTAAGGAGTTATTTTAGTTTCAAAGTTGTGCGACACAAAGTTAGAATATAATTTAATGTCATAATTATAAAATTAAAAAATAATAATAATGAAATTTATTAATCTTTTTAAGATTTAAAATATAATAAAATGTAGATTGAGAGATTACTTTTGACTTTAATGCATTATCTTGACAATAAAGGGAATTCAAAATGAGTTAAGTGTTGGCTAGTGAATGGGAAAATTAAGAAATGCAATATTGACCTATAGAGGGGGGGGAATTAAGTAATGGTGTCTAATCAGATAGTTTTATGTTCATCTCTATGGCTATCTTTAAATGAAGAAATTTTAGTTAATGGATTATGATAATTTTACTGAAATTTATTTCTTTGTGTCCCATTACTAATATTTTTCCTTCTTAAATTAATATAATTTGTTTTAAACTTTTTAATATATTTTTAAAGTATTCTTAAATATTTAAAATGCCTTGTAAATAGTTGGATTTTTTTTTTGTATAATAAGATATTGTCAATTATGAATGTCTAAGACTATTGTGCAAAAAGTCACAAAAATATAGCTAATTTCTGTGGTTATTATTTATTTTTAACTTGCATATGATTTCATTCGAGTTATATTGCATTGTTTTTCCTCTCAGGGGAGTCCCAACCCCAGAAAATGTTTGATCGACATGCTAGCTTAAATGGCTGTCAGATCATTAATTACAGGTGTGATCACAAGCAGCAATGGTTACTGTTAATCGGCATTTCCGCACAGGTAAGCCAACTTACTCTTAAAATGAGATGCTGATTTTAGAGCCTGTAAATTAAGAATGCCTTAAATTATTATAAATTGTAAGAATTTTTATTTGCCATTCTATTTATATTGTATCAAATTAATCAATTCTTTCAGCATTGATGACAAGTTAAGAAGTAATTGAAGATATTTCTGATTGTTAAGATGGTCTGTTGAATTGTGTATAATCTTAATATTAGTCAATTTTATAAAGTATTGCCTAAAGTTAGTATGATGAATATTGATTGGAGTTATTTTCTGATCTCAATCATAAGATTTTAGTTTCTTTTCTTTTTACTAAATTCATTGCATACTCTTCAGTTTTTTCTTAAGTTCAGTTCTTATGTTTAGAATTGGGAATTATTTTGTCAACTATTTGCCTATTTAAACAAGTATTAGACTAATTAGTTCTTTAAATTTGAATAGGAAATCTCTCACTTTAAAATAAAAAAATTATATCTAAAAATATAAATTATAAGGATTTTCAAATTCCTAAACTATTAATTTTATGAAAATATTGTTTATAAAAAAAGAAAATTAATAAAAAAATTGATTGTAATTTTTAAAAAAATTACAATGGGACCTTTAAATTTACAATGTCTTTCATTGTAGATGTTCCCACTGAAAGTAATATTCACATGTTTTATGAGGTAACATATAAATCAATAAGTCTTCAGTTTAGGGAAAACATTTGTTTTAGAAATCCATCTTTATTTATCAGCATACTTTCTTTCCATAGTGATACATGTATTCTAATGTTCTAACTTTTTAATGCCCTTAATATAAAATAATATGCCTTGACTCTTAAAATAGGCTTCAGTTTCAGCAATTACTTCTTAATTTAAGTGAAATTTCTTTCCCTAAAGCCTTTTTCATGTGCGTAAAAAAACCCAGTAGTTTTATGGTGCCAAATCTGGAGAGTAAGATGAGTGGGGAAGCAGTTCAAAACACATTTCATCCTATTAAACCATTGTTTTCATCAGCTTGTGACAAAGCTTTGTCTTGAAGAAATGTCTTTCTTTTACTTTTGTTTAAGCTGTTTTTTTTTCTTCCCCCTTTAATTTCTGCCCTCTATTGATCCAGTATTATTCACTATTTATAGTTACGCCTTTTTCAAGATAGTCAATGAATAAAATTCCATGCATGTTCTAAAATATAGATACCATAATCTTGCTTGCTGATTTGTGAATTTTTGGTCACTTTGGATGATCTTAACGAGCTGCTGCCCCCTTATCTGATCTTTTGATTCAGGCTTATAGTGGTAGATTTGTTTCACCCACTGTCACATACAGATGCAAGAAACCCTTTTTATTTTGTTTGAACAGCTCCAATTAGTACTCTGAATTGTTTATGCATTGTTGTTTCTGTTCCGGTAGGAGCAAATAACGCATCCACTTTAAAAGCAAATTGAGTGTGCCCATATTTTCATGTAAAAATGTAATGATGTTACTTTCTGATTTCTAAGTGTCGGCTGTCATTTTGTAGTTTTTTTAAACTATTTTGTGGACATTTCTTGTATTCAGGAACAACTGCCATTTTTGGATGACTAGACTTTATTGATGTTTGTACAATTGTTTAATTTCAGCATGCCAGTGAAAAATTGTTAGTTTTTCTGGTTCAGTTTCCATAATGCTTATTAACCCTTTATCAGTTAGAGGCGATATTTTCACCACCATGATTTTTATAATTTTTTTTACCGAAATTCCGTTCAACATCCATATTTTTTAATTCAGGCAACATTTATGATTGTAAATTGACAGTTTGACATTAAAAAGTTTGACAGTTGACATTAATACTTTTTCGTGGGAATTCAGAGAACGTAAAAAAGTGAACTTTTTTCTTCCACTGCCTACTCCTTAAGACCGCTAAAAGGTTAAGCTATTGTTTTGCTTCAACAGTATTTTTCTCCCAACAACAAAAAAAAAAAACCCTGCTTAATCAACATACAAAATGCTTTTCTATCTATTGTCTTGAAATTTACAAATCTAGAACAACTGTAACCTCTAAACTAACAGTTAGAATGCCGTATATATGTCAGACTAAGGACTTATTTAGTGATGTGTTTAAAGAACTAGAAATTGTATATAGAAAATGAACTTTGATTTATTGTGTAGGAAACTTTATACTATGATTATTGTAATGAAGACTTTGAACATTATGAATGTTGCTACATTATAAGATTTGTTAGTAGTTAATCTTTTAGAATATTTTCTAGGTTTTTTCTACAGCTAAGAATTAATATTTCAATAAAAATATCTCATTTCAGTGGTTAATGATTTCATGTAATAAGATTTGTAAATTGCCTATTTACTATGGTAAATTGATTGTGGCTTCTGTTAGCAGTTTTTTAATATTGTTATTAATGTTTAACTTTTCTATTTTAAATAATGAATTTCAACGATGGTTTGATTTTCCCACTAGCTGGAAAAAATTGAACAGTCTTGGAAAGGATCATTGTTACTTTGTGATGTTAGATCATAGATTGTTTTCTGATGTTATGCATGGCTCTTGGAATAAGGAATGCAAATCAAAATATAAACGCCAAATGTTAAAAGAAAAATATTATCAAGATCATGCCTTTTTAAATTTATTGCAAACTAAGAATTTCTGAGAGACTTGTTGAATATATCCTTCCATGGCTCTCAATCAGTTGACCTATTGTGATGAATAGATACTGTTTCATTCAGAGGGTGTTGGTATTTTCAGAAATTATCTGCATGCTTCCTGTCTATTTGATCATTTTTTACTTGCTAGGTCTCGCAAAATATAAATTTATCATGCATAGAATATTTATAAGGTGGCATTAAATTGTAAAACCATGAGCCAACTGTAGAGGCTTGGTTACTTAATGTTTTGAGAAAGAGGTGAAACAAATATATTGATTATGCTGAATTATTCTGAAAATGGGATTAAAATTCCTTAACTCTTACAAAGACTTTTTTTTTTTTTTTTTTTTTTTTTTTTTTTTGAAGAAACTACGTATATTCAAGTTCTGTTTTTGGGAATTGAGAATTGTTTATTTCTTATTTGATTGACCTTCTTATTATTGATAGTTAGATTTAATAGGTGTCTCTCTGTTTGTTTTTAAATTTTGTTACAATTTTTTTTCTGTAGCAAAACAGAGTGGTGGGTGCCATGCAGTTATATTCTGTTGAACGTCGAGTTAGTCAGCCAATTGAAGGCCATGCAGCGGCTTTTGCGCAGTTTAAATTAGAAGGGAATCCTGAACCATCGACCTTGTTTTGCTTTGCTGTCAGGACGGCCCAAGGTGGAAAGGTAAACTTAAATCCTTCTACACATTTAAGAAGAAAAAATTTATTTAAAGTAATTAATGAAACGTCTTTTTTACCTGTAGCTTCACATCATAGAAGTCGGTCAACCACCAGCTGGTAATCAACCTTACCCAAAAAAGGCTGTTGATGTATACTTTCCATCAGAAGCTCAGAATGATTTTCCTGTCGCTATGCAAGTAGGTTCAACTACCAAGTTCATCATAGTTGGAAAATATTTGATACTATTCTTGATTTTTTAAAACTATATTTAACACATTACATACTGCTCACGAGTTTTCTTGTGAGCAGTATGTGACGGGCATTATAATCTGTAGTTATGATTATTTAAATAATGTGTAGTTTGCTAAAAGACATACAAATCTTTATAAATGCCTTGGACATTTCTATGCTGTATGTAATATGCTAACATCTTAGTCTTAATATAATATGATTTTAAAAAAAAATATTGCATGCTTTAAAAAAAAAATGTATTTTTCAACTTTTCCTCCATGTAAGAATTTGTAAAACTCATTTTTTCTTATTTATATGCATTTTTAGTGAATATTCCAGCAAGTTCTAAAATTCTAATCTTGTATTTAATTTGATATTTTTATGCAAAGCAAATAGTTATATTCGTCTTATACTGTTTCAACATTTTGTTCTATAGGAGTAAATTTAAATCTGGAATTTTCTGTATATTTAAATGGTAAAATTATATTAACGGAATATTTTTTCCAAATTATTTTCAGATCAGTTCAAAGCATGATATAATTTATTTGATTACAAAATATGGTTATGTTCATTTGTATGATATTGAGAGTGCTATCTGCATCTACATGAACAGAATCAGTGGCGAAACTATCTTTGTAACCGCACCACATGAGGCAACTGCTGGAATAATTGGAGTCAATCGCAAGGGACAAGTAATTATTTTGCTATTTAATGACACCAATTTAAAATATTTTATTCTTTAATAATATGGTAGTTAATTATACGATTAATTTTAGGTGCTTTCAGTAAGTGTGGAAGAGGAAAATTTTATACCATATATAAATAATGTGCTGCAGAACCCTGATCTTGCACTTCGCATGGCAGTTCGCAATAATTTGTCTGGAGCAGAAGACTTGTTTGTTAGGAAATTCAATACTTTATTTACTAATGGACAATATGCTGAAGCTGCAAAAGTTGCTGCTAATGCTCCTAAGGTAAATTTTTTTAGATTCTAATATAATTATTTCAAATTAAATTTCTTCATGTTAAATCTTTTAAAATTGCTCACATTTTATATACAGCCTTCTCTTAGCTTGATATCTTACAACAATATAGTTGAATTTCTAAGATGGCAGTTTACTTAAGCTAAGCAATCTGTTCTTATTTGTCTGTTACAAATTCAGTTTTCATAAATGAAGACCAAAAGACTAAATTTGTAAGAATTTTTTTAAATCTTTTTTATTGTACGCTACTTAAAATTTAAATGTATTCTAGCTATTAATAGCTTCAGGTTAAATAAAAGGATTACATTAATATCAATTTCTTAATATTTTATTTGCTTATTTTGATAAAGTATGTCTCAGAGTGAAACAGACTTTAAATCTTGAAATGCAATTTTTATTTTAGGGTATTTTGCGAACCCCTCAGACCATTCAAAGATTCCAACAAGTTCCTACTCAAGCTGGGCAAACAGCACCTCTTCTGCAGTATTTTGGTATATTGCTTGATCAAGGACAGTTAAATAAATTTGAATCGCTGGAACTTTGTCGCCCGGTTTTACAACAAGGCCGAAAGCAACTTTTGGAAAAATGGCTAAAAGATGATAAGGTATTAAAATTTGATATTTTTAAGCTTTAGTTGTTCTTTCTTTAAGACATTAAAGTATCTTAAATTTAAATATATAAAGTGCATCCTTTTTAAGGTTATAAAAAATATAAATAAAAGCATTGTTAATCGACATTACTGAAAAGTTTTCTAGGTATTTTAGTTTGATATTTATTTTTATCTTCATTTAGCTTTTAAAGAGAATACTTTCGTTTGGTTTTACTTATAAGATTATTCTAAAAGATGTAATATAACATTTATTTTTGTATCCTTTTATTTCCAAGTTTTTCACTCTAATAAACTATATTTTATTATAGTTGGAATGCAGTGAAGAACTAGGAGATTTGGTTAAACAAGTGGATCCAACTCTAGCCTTGTCAGTATATTTGCGTGCTAATGTGCCAAATAAGGTATGTATATAAGAAGAAATAATTTTTTTCTTTTTTCATATTCTAGTTTCTTATATTAAGCTAGCTCAGATATATAAGGCATATAAGGCAGCTTTTTTTCTCAGATTTAAATCATTTGAAAAAATTGTTAATTTTGGGGAAATTTTACTTTTTAGGTTATTCAATGTTTTGCCGAGACAGGCCAGTTCCAAAAAATTGTTCTGTATGCAAAGAAAGTTGGATTTACACCCGATTACGTCGGTTTACTGCGGCAAGTGATGAGAATCAACCCAGACCAAGGAGCATCTTTTGCTCAGATGTTGGTACAAGATGACGAACCTTTGGCAGATATAAATCAGGTATGTATAATATATCTTTTCAAATACTTGTAATATTTTTTTTAAAGTATTATTGTTAAATTTCTGTTTCTTTAGATTGTAGACATCTTCATGGAGCAAAATCTAGTCCAGCAGTGTACCGCCTTCCTGTTGGATGCCTTGAAGAATAACAGACCATCTGAAGGTAGTCTACAAACCAGACTTCTGGAAATGAATCTTGTAACAGCTCCTCAGGTATGCATTCCCATATAGAATTGATTTTGATCAGTATATGTTGACAAAATTGTCCAGTTCATATTCTTTGAATTTTTTGGAAAAAATTTCAAAAATATTTATACCAAGTAATAAATTGTAAGCTTATTACTCATATGTTTTGGTGTCCATTTTATATATTCAAGTTTAGCTCTCAAACCCTGGCACATGTGTTATATCAAGTATAATATTGGTTTATCCTTTTTTTTTTTTTTTTTTTTTTTTTTTGAAGGAAACCAAGATCTGTTTATTCGGTAAAACACAAAGAATTTATATGAACTGCAATGAAATATTAAGTTAGAGAAATGAAATGACTTACTATTCATTGAATTTTCCATTTGAGATTCTCTTATTAATGAAGCCTAAAAACCACAGATAGAAGAATACTGGATAATAAATGACAAAAAATCTCTCCTTCAACTTGATGAAAAGATAAAAACTGAATGGGATCAGGATAGATATTATATTTAGTGCTTAGGCTTGAAGTTCCTTGAACATTTGATAGTTTATTGCTTAATTTAAATGCGTTACTTATAAAATTTGGAATACTAAAGGTTGAAATTAGTTATAAGTTGCTCATAATAAGTATTATGTTGGCTTCACAAAAATTGATGATCAAGTATAAAGGTTAAAATACTATAATGTTAGGAGAAGAAATGAGAGATGCAGAAAAATAAATGCATAAACATGTGACTGACTCGTAGGTTAAAATTAACCTTTGGTTTTTTTAGGGGGTTGAGAGGGGGGTAAAGACCCTGTATAATTGAATAGGTTTTTCCTTCGAGCACAGTATTTTTTTTAACAATTCAATTTGTAATAAATATTATTAAAAAGTTATAATATCAAAGAAGTCTTCTTTATTGTTCAAGTCAGTAGAATTTTAATCTTTATTTTAGAAAGTTAGTTATTCCATAAAATCTGTAGTTTGCACTTTAAAAATTCATGGTTCTTATAGTTTCTTTTAGAAAATTGAACTGCCATTTATTTTGGGTGTTTATCATAATTCTTTATGCATATGCAATTACATCGTGAAAGACTGTTTGTTTGTATTTACTATAGCTATACATTGCTATAATCTTTTTATTTTTTACAGGTTGCTGATGCCATCTTAGGCAACCAAATGTTTACACATTATGACAGAGCTCATGTTGCACAGTTATGTGAAAAAGCTGGCCTTCTTCAGAGGGTATGTTACAACTTTTATTTTACATTAGGTAATAGAATAAAATCTCCTCATTATTAATATTAAAAAAACACTTTTTTTTTTAGGCATTGGAACATTATACCGATTTGTATGATATAAAAAGAGCTATTGTACATACTCACCTGCTGAATTCTGAGGTAAGTTTTATTTCAAATTTTATACTTTTCTTTGATTTTTTGAAATTTTTTTCCCTAGAGTATTGGGATTTATTGTAACTATCAAGACAAATTTTTAATATACTTTAATATTAAAATGTATGTTGAATGTTAACTCGAGTATTATTTTTGAAAATTCCTTGATAACGTTATTTGAGATTCATAAAAAGATTTTGATATTCTTTATATTTCAACTCCTTATATATTTTTTAAGAAAATTGTTATTTATACTAAATTTCTCACTTTAGTTTCACTCCTTTTTTTTATTTTTTTAATCCAAAGAAAATATACGTTTTGTAGTTTTTTTACTATGAAGGATTGATTCTTGTCTTTTTAAATTATAACTCAATTTCATATCTTACTCCACCCAGATTTAACTTAATAAATTGTTTAAATTTATATTCTTCATGTTTTTAAAAAATTAAACAATTTTGTTACACCCAAATATACCAACCAAAATATTTGGCTTGTGGTACTGTTTAAAACGTTTTTTTTTTTAAGGACATGGTACGTTGCAATTGATATTTGTCTAAATAATATTTATTAGAAGTAGTGGAAACAAAATCGATTTGAATTTTGGATAATATCCCATACTAAAAAAAAATTTTAAAATCTGGATCCATTGCTGTGATTGATGCTAAATTTTTATTTAATACATTTCAAACTGGTTTAATGAAAATAAATTCTAAGTTGGTTGCTTTTGGTCTGTAGTTCTACATATATTAACATTCATTCATGATAAGAATATTATAAAATTTTCAATTAATGTAAGTGTTTAATATGCTGCTATATATATAAAATATTAAGGGGGGAAACAATATTTTATGCAATTGGAAAAGAAAAAAATGATAAATTCATGTAAACCGCATATGTAAAGTCAGTTGATAAATAAATGAATAAATCTTAGAAATAATATAAGAAAGCAATTGTTTTTAGTTTATTATAGACAAGTTACTTACTATGTTAAATTGTTATTTATATAGATGTTAAAACTATCATTGTTTTTAAGATAACTTATTTTTTATTTGTTTATAATGTAAACTACTTACTACCCTTTCTAACTATAAGTAATAGGCAAGATTAAAAAAAAACTATCAAAATATTTTTGTAAAATTTAAAGTTTGGTACTTTTTATATATTACTTGTATTTATTTATACTCTAATTCTGTTTTAGTGGCTGGTTAACTACTTTGGCTCTTTATCCGTGGAAGACTCAATAGAATGCTTGAAAGCAATGCTTAGTCATAACATTCGTCAAAATCTACAAATATGTGTTCAAGTTGCTACGAAGTACCATGAACAACTTACAACCACAGCTCTTATAGATTTATTCGAATCATTTAAAAGTTATGAAGGTAATTATGCTTCTGTATTTTTATAATTCTGTACTGATGTTTATTAAATACGTTTTAAACTAAACAAAATAGAACACGAGGTTCTCTACTATAGAAAGGATTTATTAATACCTAAAAAATTGGCTACAGTGCCATTAGATCTTTCAGACTTCCAAATGTCTGATGCAAGAATGGAAGCAAAATTATAGCAGATTTAATGTTAATCAGGGTGCACCGCTTGGTCTGCTATATTGTACTTAGTATAGAAAAGAAATTTTTATGTGTGTACAATAACTGATAGTAAGAAATGAATTTTAACGAGAAAGGTTACTGGAGGCACTACAGAAATATATGAACTGAAAAACATCTTGTTTGCTGAAGTACTTTTAAGTCATTATCAAGTTATGATTCACATTGATTCTTATCTAATAACATTTTACAAAAACTATTAGCTATTCTATTGTGAATTATTGAACAATTTCATCAATTATAATATATTAAGACTTCTAAATTGTGAAACTTGATTGAGGAATTTGAACCACAATTCAGCTGTTGCTTATTTTATCAATGTTGAATACTTGTATATTAACAAATCTTGGATGGAAAAATTAGCAACCCCCATTAATCTTTAAATTTCTAGAAAAATTAATAATTTATTCTATATTTTTTAAATTAATTTATGGCTTAAATCACTAATGCATGATATACAGTACAAGTAAAGCCTTATATTAAAAGTATAATATTAAGTGCATTGTATTTAGTATAACCCAGTTATATAGATATTGGTATCGTTTTTAGTTTATTGAATTTTTCATCTTTTTATATTGAGAGAATTGTGAATTGGTAACATATCGTAAGATTTAGAACAAATAACGACAAGCCTTTTTATATATAATAGATTTTTTTAAAAAATTTCTTAGTATTTATTTTCAAGTTTTTTCTTCTTTTTCACAGGTTTATTTTATTTCTTGGGTTCTATTGTGAATTTTAGCCAAGATCCTGAAGTGCACTTCAAATATATTCAAGTGAGTTTCAATTTCTTTATAAACTTGTAAGTAAAAATTTTCATGTACTTTCAACTAAAAAAATTATTTCTTCTTCTTAGTCTGCCTGTAAAACTGGTCAAATAAAAGAAGTGGAGCGTATTTGCCGTGAAAGCAACTGTTACAATCCGGAAAGAGTGAAGAATTTCTTGAAGGAAGCTAAACTTACTGATCAGCTTCCACTCATAATTGTGTGCGACAGATTCGATTTTGTACATGATCTTGTACTATATTTGTACCGTAATAACTTGCAGAAATACATAGAAATTTACGTTCAAAAGGTAAGCTTCTGATTACTCTGATTCAATTATTCTTTCAGGTACCTATTAATCAGAACAGCCATTTGTCTGTTTTCATTCTGTTTAATAATGAATACATCATGGAGTGCATTTAAGATATAGATTTCATTGGGGAAATTTTTTTTAAAGTTTAAAATCTTGGATCTCAAAACTATTGTTCAAAGAGTTGAATTAAATGCAATTTATTGCAGCTCTAATTAAGAGCTGAATAGGATATAAATAAATTAGAAATCACAGTCACAAATCAAATGATTTTAGGCATTATTTAAACTAATGTTCACCTTCTTTTACTTTTAATATAAAAGTAACAAATGTCTTTAATATAACTTTTCTCTGAATAAAGGAAAATATATATGCGAAATATGTAAATTTAAAGATTTAATTTTATAGAATTTAATTATTGTAAAAAAATCATATAAATGCTTGGCAAGTTTTAACAGCTGCACAGTTGCTCATTTTGAATTTTTACAAATGTCATTTATTTATTAATAGTTTAAAATTTAGCTTGTCTTGTAGTGAAAACTATTTTCTTGATTTTCTGTAAATAATTATGAATTGTTTACTTGAGTTAATGTATTGAGATTTGTAAAATCATCTATTTTTTATAGCAATAAAATTTTTAAGCTTACATTGTGTATTGCATCATAAATTAATCTTATCTAATAATTTCAGGTTAACCCCTCTCGTCTTCCTGTGGTCGTTGGAGGCCTTCTCGATGTGGATTGTTCTGAAGATGTTATCAAATCTCTGATAATGGTTGTTAGAGGTCAGTTCTCTACCGATGAACTGGTTGAGGAGGTCGAGAAAAGGAATAGATTGAAGCTTTTGCTACCTTGGCTGGAGACGAGGGTTCACGAAGGCTGCAATGAGCCTGCCACTCATAATGCTCTTGCTAAGATCTACATTGACTCCAATAATAATCCTGAGAGATTCTTAAAGTATGTTTGATTCTTTTTGCTCTGAATGTATAATTTTTCTTTTTAATACAATTTACTAAACATCTTTTTCTGATCTTTCTTATTATAAATTGTTTGAGAAGTGATACATAATTTGGAGCAGCAATGAGAATAATTTAATATTATTGCACAATAACTGGTGTCTGGTGCATTGTTATTGCAGAAAAAATAATTTCAGAAATATCATTTGAAATAGATATTGTTTAAGTAAGAATTATAAAAAGAATATTTATTTTTGTATTGATTAGAATACATTCACTAAAATTGAATGATAAAGTTATAAATAGTATTTTTTTCCCTTCTCTATTCAGATGTACTTTAGAATGGGTATATAAGCAATGTAACTCAACAGTGCATTATCTTTAAAATACTTTATTTGAACTCTTAAATTGAAAAATGGAAAGGATCGGGAAACATTTTAGAAGGAAGTTACTATGGACTAAATTAAGTCAAAACTATTGGAATTAATTGCATCTAAAATTAGACTTTAAAATATCATTACATGTATATATTCCCATCTTCAGTAAAAACTAATTTCTTAGTTGTTAGACTCTTAAGCATCCATCATACAAAATAGATCTATCTAGGTTCAAAACAAAATTATCACCATGATAAAGGGTTTCAACTTGAAAATGTAAACAAACAAAAATTCATTTTCATGTATTAGATTATCAAAATTGCCTGGATTCAGTAGTAGATATTGACATCAAGGTGTTTTATTTCACTTCATTTTTATAGCCTGAGAAATGTTCAACAATTATTCTTGTATGAACGACTGCATATTAAGTTATGAAATTTTCTTTTCTCATTTCAGGGAGAACCAGTTTTATGATAGCAGGGTTGTTGGTAAATATTGCGAAAAAAGGGATCCTCATCTGGCTTGTATAGCTTATGAGCGAGGTCAGTGTGACAGAGAACTGATTAAAGTTTGCAATGAGAATTCTCTCTTTAAAAGTGAAGCCCGCTATTTAGTAAAAAGACGTGATCAAGAGCTGTGGGCAGAAGTGTTGAATGAAAATAATCAGTACAGAAGACCATTGATTGATCAAGTAGTGCAAACTGCCCTGTCGGAAACTCAAGACCCTGAAGATATTTCGGTAACAGTAAAAGCATTCATGACTGCTGATTTACCAAATGAACTAATTGAATTGCTGGAGAAAATTGTATTGGATAGTTCAGTTTTCAGTGACCATAGGTAAGTTATTTATCACCTAATCTAATTTATTTTTCTTTCAAATAAAAACTTGTGTTAAATCTATTTTTTTCTGTTTCAGAAATCTACAAAATCTACTGATCTTGACAGCAATCAAAGCTGACCGTACCAGAGTAATGGAATACATCAATCGTCTGGATAACTATGATGCACCAGATATAGCTAATATTGCAATTAGCAATCAGTTGTTTGAAGAAGCATTTGCCATCTTTAAAAAGTTTGATGTCAACACATCAGCTATTCAGGTACGATTTAAAATAAATATAAAATACTGTATTCTACATCTAAATTCCATGCTTTAACATTATTTACATTTTCTCCCTATTGGTCCCCCCTGATTTCTTTTTTGCTTTCAATGTATCAAATGATTTCCTGTTTATATGCTTCTATCCAGTTTATATCAGCCCTACAATTCTGGAGAGGAAGCTGGAAGTTAATATTTTCCAGATCAGAGACAAGGTTGAAACTTGGTTCTGTTTAAGAACTGCTACCTAGACATGCCTGATGGATATTAAATGTTGGGGTATAATTTTCTTTTGCTGCAGTAGTTGGGAAGTTCATAGAGAAGATGCTAGATTCAATGTTGTCATTTGACTATGGTTCAAAATTGCAAAGTTTGTCTGAAATGAACTGATGTTTCAAAATGGCTTAAAATATTAATGTAATGCTAGTTCCAAGGTGTAAAAAAAAAAGCAAATAATTTTCAAGTTTAGTTATACTAACATCCCATTATAAATCAACACTAAGGTTATTTTCAGATAGGTCTTGCAATTTTGAACTACAGTCAGATTACTATGACAGCTCCCAAGCTGGTATCCCATCTAAAAACTCCTAAGCAAGTAATGGCATTGACATTCAAAATTGGATTAATTTTTGAACTAGATTGTGTATAAGCTGCCCTTATTAGAATTTGGTTTATTATGAAAATATCCACTTAAACTTAGAAAGTTTTAAGCATATTTAATATACAGATTTAATTGTAATATTTTAATGCACATGGTCTAAAAAAATATTAAAATATTATTTGTAATTTTTAGGTGTTAATTGAGCATATTAAGAACTTGGACAGAGCTTATGAATTTGCTGAAAGATGCAATGAGCCTGCTGTATGGAGCTTGCTTGCACAAGCTCAGCTCCAACAAGGTATGGTAAAAGAAGCTATCGATTCTTACATCAAAGCAGGGGATCCATCATCTTACATGGATGTTGTTCAAACTGCTCACAAGACAGGTAATTTTTGTTTATATATTCAGTGAATAAATTTTTACTTTTGTATGATTACCATTTTGTTGGTTGTACTGTAATGTTGAGCAGTATTTTTAGATCACTGATAATGCCAATTTTTTTTAACACTATAAATGAACACTTATATTATCTAAGTTTGCAAGTTAATACAGTATTTTCCTGAATATTCAATTTATAAATATATGGCTTCTGTACTCTCTGGCCAAGTTCTCTTTTATTATAATTAAATGAGGAAGGCAAGGCTTCTATTAATTCGCTTATTAAACATTTTCAAAACGTAACTGTAAATTTTTATTCAAAGGATTACCTTTTAATAATTGTATAATTATTTATCACTGAAAAATAAAATGAGTTTGGGCCAATTTTCTTAAGAATTAAGCCTTTGATTTGCATCAATATTTTGTTTTAAGTTGCATTTATGTTGGGCATTACAATATTTGTTAAAATGTGAGCAGTGTATATCCTTTAACTTTTTCTTTATATACAGCATGTTTCTAGCATTTATTAAACTACCTGTACAGAGTTTTCTATTTTAATTTGGCACGCTCCTGGTCATTCTATGATTCACCAGCCTGGGGCTGCATTCATATTGGGATAAATGGAGAGTTTAATATTCAATATAAAGTTAGAAAATACATAATACTGCGAGTTTTGATGCAAAAACTTTGTTTTCTGGCATTGGTGGGTAAAGAAGAAAGAAAAATCTTACAAATACAGGCCTATCTAGCTTTTTTGGTATCTGGTCAGTACTGCCACATTAACCCAGATACTCAGGAGTGTATTGCATTTGCAAAATTTCCAAGTTAGTATGCGGCTCTTGAAAATTAAGACTTTGAATTTAAGACCATGTATTTGAGGGTTTTTTTTATATCCCCAAATCAATTAAATTGCATTTGCTGGTGTTTTTTATTTTTTTATAAATTTGTTTTTTATATCTTTAGTGCTAACTATATTTTGTATCAAATATTTGTCACAGAATATTGCTTATAAATTTTGAATTTAAACTAAAAATTTCTATTTAAACTCTACTTTATATTTGTGCTTAATATACTAATATGTAAGTCCTAAATTTTAGGAAGTTGGGAAGATTTGGTGCGTTATTTGCAAATGGCCCGTAAAAAGGCCCGCGAATCATACGTCGAATCTGAACTGATTTATGCCTATGCTAAAACGAATCGATTAGCTGATTTAGAGGAATTTATATCTGGTCCTAATCATGCTGATATACAGAAGGTAGGATATTGAAAACAGTATTTAGTGTATTTTGTCAAATGTTTCTATTTAAATAGAAGTAATGCTTATAATTTGGATTTTTTTTCTCTCCCAGATTGGTGATCGTTGCTTTGATGACGGACTCTATGAACCTGCTAAACTTCTGTACAATAATGTTTCCAATTTTGCTCGCTTGGCAATTACTTTAGTTCATTTGAAAGAATTTCAAGGAGCAGTCGATAGTGCTCGTAAAGCTAATTCTACCCGAACATGGAAAGAAGTAAGTTTATGAATATCAAATTATTATGTCAGCCTTCATCTTCAGTAGTTATAAATGCCTTAAATTATTCTATTTGGTTGTCTTTTGACAAACAGATGGAAATACTTAATAAATCCTTAATTGTTAATTGTAAAACATAGTTGTTGGATAATTATTAGCATGTTAATTCCTTAAGTCTAATCCACATATGCAGAACTGGGCATCAAATTACAATCTTTTGAAATTACTAGTTTTCTCAAAACAAGTAATTAAATTCTTCTTGATATGCAAATAAACTCAGTAAAATCATGTCTGGAATATATTAAATAAGCTTTTTCTTTGATATAAGAAATATTAGTAAAAACAACAACCTTGGAAGGATTTTAGGACAAACTTCTACAATAAATACTATCAAGTATTCTAAATTCTCTTTGCTCCCAAGGTAAAAATGTAAAATTTTAAACTTTTTAGTTTGAAATTTTTTAAAAAGACCTGGTTAATTTTTTTGAGGGAAAAAGGTCGATATAGTTTTTGCTTTTAGAAGCATTAAAGTGATTGTTTGAAGAATTTAAATTTACGATCATTTTTTGAATATAGACTTTTAAGGGTTTATTGGAGAGCTTATAAACTTTAAAGACTTTATTTTCTTTAAAATAGATTATTTGCTAGTTTGATTTAATTCTGTAATATGAGATATCTAGACTATTTACTTTTGTTATTTTGACAATTGAAATAGATGCAATTTAAAATCAAGAAAAAAGTTTATAACCAACTGAAAATATGCATGAAATATCATTCTCTTTTCCTATTGAAGGATATCATTTCAAATTGTCAAATTTATATCAACATAAGTTTTTATTTTAAAATAAGTTTCATAGTAAAATATCCTTATGATTAATAATAGTTTGATTATAGAATTTATAAAACTGTGCAAGAAAATATTGTATTAAATGTTGATAAATGTTGAACATTTTTCTAGGTATGTTTTGCTTGTGTGGATAATGAAGAATTCCGATTAGCCCAAATGTGTGGCCTTCATATTGTTGTGCATGCTGATGAACTTGAAGACTTAATCAATTACTACCAAGATAGAGGTTATTTTGAAGAGCTTATAAGCCTCCTTGAAGCAGCTTTAGGTAAAACTTATTTTTTAATTTTATGAGGTATATTCCATACATTTGAATTTAATTTTAGAAGAATTTTAATTGTTTTACTTGATATAATTGAGAAATTCAATTTTTTGAACTTTAAATTTACTAGTAATTATTTAACTATTCAGGATTTCAATTTGAAGTTTCAATGAAATAGCTTACTATTTTTTTAAAAAAATAACCGTTTGAATGATTATAGGTTTGGAGCGAGCCCACATGGGTATGTTCACAGAACTGGGCATTCTTTATTCTAAATACAAACCATCAAAAATGAAAGAGCATCTTGAGCTCTTCTGGTCTCGTGTAAACATTCCAAAGGTAAATGCTGAAAGTTTGGTCTTCAGATTTTATAATTTGTCTCTATTTAATGACAAATTCAAGATGAATATTTGTCCTTCTTGTATTTGTAGGTTCTTAGAGCTGCTGAACAGGCTCACCTGTGGGCAGAACTTGTTTTCCTCTATGATAAATATGAAGAATATGACAACGCTGTCGTGACCATGATGAATCATCCTACCGAAGCATGGCGAGAGGGTCACTTCAAAGAAATCATCACAAAAGTTGCAAACATAGAATTATATTACAAAGCTATCCAGTTTTATTTGGATTACAAGCCAATGTTGCTTAATGATCTCTTATTGGTTTTATCACCTCGCATGGATCATACTCGTGCCGTTAACTTCTTTAAAAAGGTTAGTTTTATTTCATTAATATAGAAAATGTATTTGTGAATCTTGCTTTTAATTAATATATTTATAAATTTATTTTGTCTCTTGTAAACAGCTCTAATGATTTAGATCAAATTTTATAGTTTTTTAAGTTCATAGATTTTTCCTGAAAAAACTCTATTTTACACACACACACACACAAACATTAGAGCTTTTTTGTTCTAAAAGTTATAAAAATCTATTCTCGTACTATCAGTATTTTATAACTCCATCTCGTAAATTTTTGTTGTACTTGCATTGTGGCCGTAGGTTAATGACTAGAGGTACCACAAAATTTTGCAAGGTATTGCTGATGGGTACAAGATAAGGCAAGATTGAAAAATATTCATAAGTAATCAGAATGTAATTTGTATTTAAATATTTTCTCTAAATACACAAATTGGCATACATTCACACATTTTGCACACAAAAAAAATCGTCATAATGAAAATTGGTTAACCACGTATTTGCCTTGATTCGAATCATTTTAGTTTACTATATACTAAGATAATACTTTTTCAAATATAATTATATAATTTAATTTCCAATTGGAAAAAATTCTCTTTATATAGTTCCATATGTAAACTTTACATATATCATTAATTGAATTGGTTTTGCTAATAAATATTTAAAATAGCATAAAAATTAAAATCAGATATTAACTTTTCATTTTATTCCTCTTTTAGAAGGACCATCTTCCTCTTGTTAAGCCTTACCTCAGATCGGTACAAAGCTTAAATAACAAGGCAATCAATGAAGCTTTGAATGGTTTGTTAATTGAAGAAGAGGACTTCCAAGGACTTAAGGCATCCATCGATGCATTTGATAATTTTGACAACATTGCTCTAGCACAGCAACTGGAGAAACACGAGTTGATTGAATTCCGGCGCATTGCTGCTTATCTTTACAAAGGAAACAACCGATGGAAGCAGTCTGTTGAACTGTGCAAGAAAGACAGATTGTTCAAAGTATGTTTTAAGTTGAACTTCAATGCATTGATTTTAACTATATTTTAACATCTTATATGTATTTTTAAATGTTTTTTTGTTTCTCTAATACATTGAAACTATCCTTGTGGAGACATTTGACCGTTTGTTATAGGTTTATTCTTATAAAAAAGAAATGTAGGAAAAGTTAATAAAGGTGACAAAAGCAACTATTTAGACTTGGAAGTAATAATAAAATCATTAATTACTATAAATAAATTTATAAGTTCACTTTTTTTAAAAAAAATGTTATTATAAAGAGTTGTATATTTTAAATTAATTACTAAAGTATTCCTTAATATTAATTAAAATATATATAATTTTAGGATGCCATGGAGTACGCTGCTGAATCAAAAATGGCTGAAGTTGCTGAAGAATTGTTAGCCTGGTTCTTGGAAGAAAAGAATTTTGAATGTTTTTCGGCTTGCCTATTCCAGTGCTATGACCTTCTGCATCCTGATGTTATCCTTGAACTGTCATGGCGGCATAATATTACAGATTTTGCAATGCCATATCTCATACAAGTAATGAGGGAATATATTACTAAGGTAAGTATGTTTTTTATTGCAATTTCAAATACTTGGTAAATTATCAAATGGCCAGAAATGGCAATTAAAAGTAAATAACTGACCATAACTGTATTATAATATTCCCTCTTGATATAAATATTACTTTTGAACTGAGTTAATTTTTTAATTTATCTGCATGTTTTTAATCTAAGCAAATGATTCATTTGTATCTTCTTGTAATATCTTGAGTAGCTTTCAATTATTCTGAATTTAAATAGAAATGTAGAACATATTTTTTTAAAAAAACGTGTATCTGGGTTTAAATAGTTTTATACACTTACAGACTAATGTAAACATTTTTCTGAATTTGTTTATTTTTCTTTACAGGTAGATAAATTAGAAGAATTAGAAACTCAACGACTGGAAGAATCGGCTCAGAATGAAGCTAAGCCCATTGTGTATGGTAAGCGTAAACACTAAAATTTTATTTTATGTTTCAATCTTTCATATGTCTTGAAGGTATATTTTTAGAATCAAATGGGACATTTCTTTAATATGTTGAATTAACCACTAATCTGCAACGATAAGCCTGGCCTGCATTACAATCAGGTCATACGTAAATATAGGTAGGAACTACAAATAAATGCTGTTGGTGTATATTTTAGAGATTGATAATTCTTTTTAATATTTAATTGACTTTTTGAATATTTACCACAATTATTACATCATATTGTAATTACCTATCAAATCTCATAAAATTAAATCGGAAGTCATGCACAATATTTGCATTTCAAGTTATGCATTTGCAACTTAGTGTCGATTGCTAAACCTTGGAATATCTTAAAATCATCGCAACCTTGTTTATGTTTTTGGGCCATACTTTTATAATGTCAATTGTAAATTAAGGAGTTAACTTCATTTTTATTAAAGCGTTTTAAAATTTTCTGGTTTAGTGTTAGGCATAATTATTATTTCTTACTTTCAGCTCCTGAACCCCAGCTTATGCTGACTGCTGGACCAGGTATGATTGGTGCTGGATATCAAGCATATGCCCCGCCTATGCCCGGTTATCAAGGTTATGGGATGTAGGATACAGATGCTAGAAAACTTCTGATTATTTAGTGGAGTCAAAAAAAAAAAAAAGCCTGCAGGTACCGGGCCAGCACTGGAAGAAATAGAACTATTTAAATGTTTACAACCTGTTATGTGTATATGAAACTATGGATCAGGAAAATGATGGATTACAAATAGAATATATGAACTTCTATCGAAATCAAATGCTTCATCTTGTCAATAGATCATTTTTCTTTCCATTGATGTGAGTTTTGTTACAGATCTATTCTTCTCACTTTCAAAGCACTTAAAAAAATTGTCTTTGAAAACTTAACATCTTCCCATGAGTACTTGTTCAGATTTTTATTTGGTTTTGGGTGTAACTCTATTTTTCCTTGTTTACTTTTATGTTTTAAACTGTGTATTGGTGACTCTCCATTTGTTCATCTGTAACCAAAGTATGAAAATTAATTTATAAGGACTTAAATTTTTCTAAATTTACTTGATATTTTTCTTGAGTTATTTGTTCTGTACGAGGTAGAAGGACTTAAAACTTTAAAAATATATATATATTTACTCTTGTTAGATTGAATGTGCTGTTGATATTTGCTTTGTTAAAACCTTGTTCTTTATAATTTTGTAAAAATTGTGAACCCTTGTATATGAGTTGTCCATTTATTTAGTTAAACTGATAAATATATTTAAAATCTTATTGTATGGAAATTCTTTTAAAATGGGCTTACTTTCACTTTTTAAGTGTGCCAGTCAAACTGCTTGCTACATTGTAGATGATTGTAAAATAAGAGTTGTATCATGTTTCACATCTGAATATTATGCCACTCCATGTGAGCCGTTTCAGGAAGTGTTGTGTAAAAAAATACACTTCTTGTTTTCCTGTAGCTGATTTAGACTTGAATTCAGATATGCAGTGTTGTAAGCATTGGGTTTAATGCATTCCGTCTGAAGTGTCACTGAATAAAAGAAACTACACTATCATGTATATATAATTCATTCTCCAACAGTAAAACTTCTTTCAAGTGGCTTTATATTTCATTCTGAAACAGTTTTGCAAATATTAAGATTGCTATTCCCCCCCCCCTTTTTTTTTTCTTTCAAAGGCCTTCTATAAATCTCTAATATTAATAAAACATCATTACTATTCTCCAATAAATGCTAGTGCACTTTTATGCAGTACGCCTTTTAATAAATTTACATAATACAATACATTAGTAAAAGAAATATCCTGTTTTGATTAGAAAATAAGTTATTTTTTCAATTCTTATTACTTTGACTTTTGGTTCTCATTCCAAGATAATCCCCCCCCCCCCAATTATCAATGTTTTAAAGATTCGGCCAAATAATTCTTCACATTTCAGTGGTGTATTACGTTTTTCATCATTATGTACACTCGGGGACTATGGGTAGAAAGCACTTTTTCATGCACTTACAGGTTTATTCTTTCAAAAGATTCAAGTATGGGGAAAATAACATGCAATAATTGAACTAGGTGTACAATCTTACATTATTGATGTTGAAAATAAGTACAAATTGAATAAAATAAGTCTCCAGTAAATTTAGAAAAAAAGCTTCCCGTTATTTGTTTAACTAAAGCATACGAAAGGTATAATAGTTAATGAAATGTCTGTTTACTCTATTGTCTTTGTTATTAATTGTTAACATTTTAATACTATTAATCTATTTTAAGAGAATATTTTTTTAAATCTTGAAGATGAATTACCTTAAATAGTAACATTTCATAAATTTAGAAGAATATGCTAATATATAAATGATGCTTTTGCAGAGGTCAGTGATGCATGATCTGTTTTGAAATTTTAAACTGTCCTTTGTCCGAATAAAATTAGTGAGCGATGGATAATTGGAAGTTTACGAGAAATATTAAGAGTAGGTTGTATTTTTTTTATGACTCTTTAGATGTTCATAAAAATATTTACCATCTGTTAAATGTAAGGTAGATCTTAATACTGATAAAATAATTCAACCAATCCAGCATTTGCATCATTATCTTCTATAGGTGAATATTGTGATTCGCCTTCGTGTACAAAATCTCTTCTTTTACAACTGTTTATTCCCAAGTGCAAGTTTTTGAAAGATATACTTTTCCAGTAGGAATTCAAATTTTATTCTTAGTTCATTGGATATCTGAAATTTTTAGTAATAAAACTTTCCAAAGAAACAAGAATCAAAAATAAGCATTGTAGATATAAATTTTTCTGTAAAAGGCTCTGTTTGGAACCTCTTATAATTTTATACATATTATTGAGTTTCTGTAAATTCTAGACTTCTTTCAATAGGATATTTTTAAAATTCTGAGTTCTAAATATCATTACCATTCATAATTCTAAGATTGAACCAGGAACTTGGTTTAGTTATCTACTGTGTATGCTAGTTATAGAACTTATCCAATTTTTAGTTTACCTTTTCCAAATGTAAATGCTATCCATGATACATGAATTTTTAAGTTTTAACTTGAAAGTATTGATCACAAACCAAGGTATGGATGCATGATACCTTAAAATATTGGTGTATGGAAATAGATTGAAGCACATTTATTCACGACTTATGGTAGTTGAATGTCTATACAAGGGATATTTTACAATGAACTTTTGGGAAACAGGACAATATTTGGAAAAAGCAAATTTTAATGTGCAATAAATTCTGAAATCTTATTTTAAGAAATACAAATCTCAAATCTTTTTTAAATGGGAATTTTCATTGTTAAAGATGATATATTCAGTAAGAGATGCATTTAGATATGAAATGAAATTACACTAGGTTGTTTCATTCAACAGAATTGAAATACGTCTTAAAGGGCTTCCAAGAAAACTAGAAAAGTTACTGCAACTTTGAATGTCTATTGATTTTGCAAAAAAATTTCTTATGCCTTACATATTCTTTGCAAATTTTGAATAGGAATCTATTAACTGTATTCATAAAATTGTATTATGAAGATGTTTAAAACATCTTTGAATGTCAGGAAGCTTAGAAAATAAACATTAGTTACCTGAAATAATATTGTTTCATTGGTTTTGATTATGGGAAAGTATATTTACTCAGACTTTCGGAATTCAAAATCATACAAAATGTAGTGACCCAACAAATCGAACTAAGCTACTAAAACAAACGTTTTTTGGTTACTAATCATTACAATAATTGTAGGTACTTCATGATATATTTCCGGTTTAAGTATTATACGTTATTGCATGATAACCAATGGAAGTGGTTTCTTCACAAGCTTTCTCATATACTCTATCACAAATGCATCTAAGAGAATGCTATGATATTGGTGTAAAATAGTTACAAAATACTAATCTTTGGCATAGATTCTGTTAAAATGCTGAATTCGTACGATTTTTGGCTTATAGTGTCTTAAAATGTGTTTTAGATGTTCATTGTTCCTTAAATTTTGGCACACACCTGCACTTTTTATTCCAAAATCACATATTGAAGTCGTATTTTTTGAATTATATGTTAAAAGAAAATAAGGACCAACTGATGTTCCCACCCTTGTTGGATTTGATTAAAATAAAATTCAGTATAAAAATTTAACTAAATTTTATCTATCTACATTTTACAGCTAACACAATTTCTATTGGAACTGACAGGCTATTTACAAATGAACTTTGTACAAAATTTGGCTGGAAAAGTTTAATATTAAGAACATATACCAAATTTCATCTGTCTTACTCAAAGAGTTTTTCAATTATCTTAGTTAACATTATATCCAGCTGCCTTTGATAGCATGTTAAGGAGCTCTGAAACATGAAAATTCATTAAAATCTTAAGTAAGCAGTTTTTGGCAATTATAATTTTCTGCTATATAAAATACAGAAATTGTCATGACAAGCAATATATACTTGAAAGGTGAAATGGACCTGTTGATTATTTGTTCTATAATTGATGCCATTCTAAAAAGGGTGAGGAATAAATATCACCACGCTTCAAACCATTGATTGACAGTTATTCTTAAATAGGTGAATTGATGCATATTCCTTTATTTAATTCAATTTCTTTGAAAAAAATTTGACAAGAAAAAGTTCTAAAACCACTTCTTCATTAACAGAAATCAAAATATTTTTTCTTTTAATGTCAGAATCAACCTGGTATTTGCAGCTATAGATATATATTTTTTAATCACCGTAATGTGGAATTATAACAGTTAAAAGATTGCACCTATTTTTCAATCTGTAATCACAGTAAATAAGTGGAAAGGAAATAAGACTTTTCAAATGAATGTATTTGCTTTATTATAATCATTGCTGATATCCTGAGAATGTGTTAAAATTTACCTCCTTATAAAATAATTCATTAGGAAAAGTTGTTCATTTCAGTTCAATAAAATTTAAACTGTCAAATCATCATTTTAACTTGAAAAGAGCAGAATATGAAATAAAGTGTTTGAATATTTCTGAAAGTTTAAATACAAAAGTTTTGACTGTGACTAAACAAATATCTCATTTGTAGGTTGTATTTTAACCCTTTATTTACAAATTATTTTACAATGAACATTTTTTCACCAGTAGCTATGTTTCCTTTTAGAATATTCTCCGGGAATCCTAGAGTTTTTTAAAAATTAATAATTATTTTAATTTCTACATTTAGCTTATATTAACCACTTCCTAACTAGGCTGCATTCTCTGTTTTTTTAAAACTATTAGAAAAAAAATCATATTACAAAGATATAAATTTAATTTAAACGATACTATCATCACAAAATAAAAGGCTAATGGTAATAAGGACTATGTAGTACATACCAGCCATAAAATAAATTATCCTGATAAGAGAGATTTTAAAGCTAAAACCAAATTGTATATGCAAATGTGTAGAGAATATGGGGAAGACTGCAAAAACTAAATTTTTTTGCCCTAACAATGCACATGGAGAAATGAATGTAATAAGTACAAAGCACTTCAGAATAATAATCTTATCAATCAGCATAAGGGTTCTCTGGTCCACAAGTAATGTTTTCAATTTACCAAGTTTCTCCATATCCATGAATATAACAGATATTGATCTAGAAATATTTTATAACATAAAAATAGAATTTTCTAATTCTTATAAAATTAAATATATAATACAATTCTTCAGGTACATAGCTGAAAATAATTGCAGTTGATTCTAAAAATGTTTTAAGTATTTTCCATGGGAAGTATGGTTTGCAAACAGGGATGGGTGATAAGACGTCAGTCTACATCATGATGTTTATCCTAAGGGCTTTTCATTAAGAGAATTTGATAGGAAATTCTTTGGGACATGCTAATTTAAGAAAGGGAATCTTAAATATCTTAAAAATAGTGGGCATTAAATACTTTTATCCTTTCACATGGAGGGTCGGAAGCTCGACAGTTTTTTGGAGCGTATGCTGGAAATAATTAAATAAGAAAAGTAGGATTTAGGTCAAGAAATAATAAATTTGGGAATAAAGTAGTGAGGGCTAATTTAGATTCTTTAAATTTTAATGAATTTCCTAATTTTTAAGAAATATTATATAATTTATTATATAAAAATAGCATAGTTAGAAATGATGGATAGCTTCAGAAAAGTTATTCCTTTAGCTTATTAGATTAATTTATTAACTTTGTTATTAATAGTAAGCAATGAATCATGGTACACCATTTTGTGCAAGATAAAGAAATGAATTATGTAAGTGTCTGTCTTTTTGAAAACCTTGTCAGAACTTATGGCTACCTACATAACTAACTACAATAACTGATGAATTGGTGGTAAACTTACTTCCCATGGTCCCAGAAAAGGTTAAAAAACACCTCAGACTATGTACTTTTTTTTGTCAACAAATTTTCAGAATGAGTATTTCGTGGCACAATATACCTTGAGATATAAACACATAAGTCATAAAAAATGAAACTATTTACATATTAGTAATAGATTTACTTGAACTAGAATGAATGTTCAAATTGATGGTTATATATTTTAATGAAGTTAACTATTCATAAAGTGAAACTGATGGTACATTGCAAGAATATTAATACAAAACTTTTTAGCTTCTAAGTTTTATTAATAAATTAAACATCACAAATATTAAGCAACATACACATAAATTCTTTGAATAAAAACCAAAGGTACTCTCAAATTTATTCCAAAGCTTCATCTCCTTCTTGGATATCTTTTAAGCTTATCACTTCAAGCTGTCCTTTGCCTTTTGTCTCATTGGTCACTATCTCATCAACTTTTCTGAAGTTTCCAGGATCAATAAGGAAAACCTAAAATATGAAAAACAGTAATTGATTTTTAATTTCAAATTGTAAAAATATTTTCATTACAAAAAAGAAAACATTTGAATAACGCAAATTGTTTAGAATATAATGTCATTTTCTGACTTATAATAATAGAAAAAAAAAACTTATTAGGAAAATGGAGTTTATTTTATTTAAGTTTTATTAAAGAATAAGGATGTAAAGAAAGCATCTATAATAGATTTAATTATAAAGTTAATTGGATTTATAATATTGGCATAATAGCAAAAAAAAAACAAAAACAAACTTAAAAGCAAGAATGAAATGTAACTGTTCATACTTTTTATAGACAGATTTCTCGCCCATAAGACAAAAAATTGCAGTATTTGAATAAAGTTGCAGGACAGTAAAAGAAAATGTACAACAAAGTATAAACAAGAATTTTATATCAAACAAAATCCTTGCCAGACTTTACATTCTCTGAATAAAAAAGTGATTATACTTTTAATGTCAGGTTGGATATGATAGCTATTCATCCATTAGAAATGACTACATCACAGTCTTACATTTTCTAAACAGAAAAGTGACTGGCCTTCTAATGCCAGGTTGGGTATAGCAGTTATTTATTTATTGGAAGTGCAGAATTGCAGCACTAAATAAAAGTGTTTTTAAAAAGTTATTATAATGGATTATGTTTACATACAAGTTGGAACAGATTAATGGATAACTTAAAAGTATCAAAATTTCCGTCTTGCACATTTGCCAATATAAAATTTAGGAGATAAAAACCAGTTTACTGTCATTGAATTTGATGATAGTTTAAATGCATGGGCTAGTACTAGGAACACAGTAATTGCTAAATGGCCCCTTTTTTTTATTATAATAAAATGTAATAAGTAACTAAAGGTTTTAAAAAATCCATTTATAAATACCATTTGTAGATTTCCTTCATCCATATTTTGTGATTCAACTGAGGCAGCAAGTTCTTTCAGTTTGTTCCTGTATGCTTTTCCCCCAGGTATAGAAACCCTCAATTTCATTTGTGATCGAGCAATTGGCATTACCTCCTCTAATTTCTTAATAACTTCCAATGCCTTTGAAAACAAACCACAGGTAACATTAACTTAGATAAATTAATGCAGTATTAGATAAGGATAAAATAAAATTTTAAAATATACAACAATAAAAAGAAATGTTTGGCTTATTGTACTTTTGACTATTTCTATCTAACCTTGCAATTAAAAAAATGAAATTTGTTCATTTAATAAGAAGGATTAACTACCAATTACTTGTAACTATTTTAAAAGAATGTTAATTCTTTTAAAATAGTTACAAGTAATAAGTGTTATACCTTGATGAATAACCAATAAAAAATAAATATTACCCTTTGCTTCATAACTTTTTATATAATCATTAAATAATATTAGCATAAGGATAATATAGACAGACTAATAGACTTATTTTGTGAAAAATCTGGTTTTTCTATTCTTAACCAAAAATGAGTTACAAAGATTTAAATGTGATGCTATACCATCATTATGTGTTATTCCTTTGATTAATTAGGTCAAAACTATAATATTTCTTATTTCAGGGAAACAAGGTATACCTCATACAAGATAATTTTTTCTAAATTTTTGAGGAAGATGGTAATTGGTGCATGCCCTAATTATATGGCCTACAGCAAAAGACTTCTATTTGAATCGTAAAAATTATTGTAATAATGAAAATATAAATATGTTTTGAGAAACTGAATTAAAATTTCTACTCTAGGAATAGTTACTGGAGGAATCGTTAAAATATTTCCAGATTTTAAGCAATCTATAATTTGATATCACAAGTTAAACTGAGGTTAAGTTCTAAGGGCCATCACTGGCTACAGTAAAATCCTGTCCGTGGGAGATATTATCTAACATCTGTAATAGGGTAGTCTAACCCCACACCATTTCTGTGCCCACACTAATTTGATGTATGATATTGCACAGCCTCTTAACTCTTAAGTGATTTAATTTTGATATTTTTCATTTATGATTCTTTCCTTAGAAGATCACTCTTTGATCTTTAGATTACTTTACAAATTCTTAACTTACAAGATTGTAATTACAAATTTTCTTTTTATTCCTATTCAATTATTATCATAATTGAGATTCTTAATTATAATTTTTAGATTTATAAATTCTTAAATTATTCAAGGAATTATTCTTAATTTCTTGATTATTTCTGACCTGGTGCTCATAAATCTGTTTTGACAATCTTATAAACTTATGGAACTGTGGGGCTATCTTATAGGCAAGAAAACAACTACGATACTGAAGTCAACTTTAGGTATTGAGGTCATGTTACTCGGCTACCGGCTCTATTATCGCAGGTTCATACTGTGACTTTCACTCGCTACAGAACTAAAAAAATTACAAAGGGCTGAATTTTTAAATATGATCACTTGTAATGACAATGAATTATATAAAGATTACAGATAGTATTTTGAGCATTTTCTTTTTTGTTTTAAAATAACACATTCTGTAATGTCATGTCATTCAGCAAAGTATGATGATTATTTTCAGTCAACAACAATAATAATAACAGATTCATAAATGTAAATTATACAAAATATTTAAACAAGTTAAAAAAATAATGATCACAAAATTTTTCAAATTAAATAAAAATATTTTATGATTTAAATACTCATACATGGATGGCACTTTACTTAAATGATAAATTGATTGAATGTCCAGGTTTATTCTAAACCAGTATGAATAATTTACATAAAACAAGCAACGGCATCAAGAATATTTCAGTATCGAATGCCATTAGGTACAGCAAACAAAGTACCTAATGACACTTGAAGTGAAATCTTCAATAATTTTCAGAAATTCTAGCTCTGTTTTTTACATAGTTTTTGTATAATGTATTAGAATATTTACTGCATGATGTTTTATTCAAAAAAAAAAATTTTTATTATAAATTACAGTTACAAATATTATTTCTTCAATCATATTATTGATTTTAATTTAGTGATATAATGCATTAATTTATAATACTATAAGTATATAGCAGAAAACTCAAAAGAAATGAATCAACATTTCCTATAATAAATGATTATACAGAAAGGATATAAAATAATCTGCCTTATTGCATTTGCAAAAAAAAAAAAAAAAAAAAAAAAATGCATGATAAAAGAAAACTAAAATATCTTTAAAATGAAAGCATTTAATTGCATACCTGTTGCTTTGAATTTTTATTTGGTTTTACAGATATGTGGCATTCTTTCATCGATTTCTCAATAATACTCATAGGATATGGTCTCTTTGTGTCTGGATTGATGCATTTATCTGCAACAATAGTTGCTATGTCTTTAAAAGTAGATTCTAAAAGAACTTGCCTTTCCTTTTCAGATATCTGAAGTTCACCTTTGGATAAAATCTGAAAAATAACAAAGCATGTTGTAATAACTACTTTTTTAATATGATTTTTTTTAAAGATGAATTCTAGAAAAAAGAACATTGTATACTTTTCAAGTTATTTAATTAATAAAAAAAACAAAACAGCTGTCAGAATAATTAAGCTGTAGGCTAAAACACACACACACACACAAATTGCAACAAGGAAAGAGCTGTCTAATGGTTAATTAGGATGCTAAATAATACATAAATAAGAAATCAAATTAATATTTTAAAAATTCAACATATGTCAATTAACCCTTAGAAATATGATTTGATTGGAAAATTGACCATGACAATTTTTTAATATGTAAAAAATATATATAATGATTTTGAAGAAATAAATCCCTATATGCAAAGGAGATGGACAGGCAAATTTCTTTGTTTTAAACAGAGGGAATATATTAACCTTAGCAATGAAATTGCATCTTATATTTCTTAAATTTGTTGATGTATGTTTGTACAGATGAAATCTTTAGAATTAATTTCAATTTATTTTAAGCAAAAGCCATATTATGTACAGGGAAGAAGTGATATAGAAAATGTATTGGCATACTTTGACAGGTATTTCTTTAAGTACTTTGGCAAGGGAATTTTAGGTAGCTATAAAAGAGATCTGTTGGATCTGAAGATTTTAATTCCTCTGCTTCTGACATGGGAGTCAGTGGAATAAACTATTTTGTTAGGAATATTTAGAAATAATTAAATAAAAAGTGTGAATTGGATCAGAAAAAAACAGAACAGAAATTAATTAGGATTTAAATTAGATTAAGAGATGTCATTATACTACATACTATATGCAGAAAAATAATCCAGAGAAGGAATTAAAAAAGGACAAACCCATATGAAAAATACGAGATGAGGAAGGACGTGACATTGCTTATAACAATAAAGATGTATTATGAAGGATCAAAAGACAGGGGACAAAGTACTTCAATAGCAGTTAATAAAAAGAAAGGTAAAATTTAAACTAAATCTTTAAAAAATCAATCTTATTCTTTCCAAAATATAACAACAAAGTTTTTTATTCCACATCAATTATGATTTTCAATAACTTAATTACAATGTAAACAATTTATATGAGAATATTATTTCATATTTACCTCTTCACAAATTTGTGTCTGGTTATCTGTTCCAAAGCATTTTATGAGATCTTCCTTTTTAGCTGCTTGCCCTTTTGAAACATTAGTGAAAACAACATGAGTTTGAAGTACTTCGTCAATATCTTTTTCACTGCAAAATTAAATGTAAATTTTAAAATTGTTATGAATAAATGCTTATGGTTAGGTAATACAGCAATTTCTTTAATAAATAATTTTATTCCTTTCAATTTTAGATAATCATTCCAATAATTCAGCACTACACAATAGGATTACATAATTTTTCTTTTTTTCATTCTTAAACATAAAATGTAAAATTTAATGAAAAGAATACAAGATTTTTTGAAGTGTAATATATATGCTTTTTTCTTTAATGCAAATTACATTGATACAAAAAATCAAATTTACAAGCATAACTAGAATATTTCACACTAGTTTAACAGCAGCCAATGGTACATCAAATATTCAGCAAGCCTCAACAGTGAAACCTGGTACTAAATAATTAAATATATAAATGTGGTATTTATTATTACTGCTTTTAATTTCTTATGTAACATTAAATACTTTTTTTGTGACAATTATAATATAATACAAAAGACTAATGCATTATTTGGAAAAACATTATTTTTGAAAAATAGGTTATATTTTAACAAGTCTTTATCCAATGAGGAAAAACCACAGCATTAAAACTACTTAATTACTATGCAGAATTTAATATCAGTTTTATATCAGAAAAATCTATGACTGTACACTGAATGTATCTATTGCCTAATTTTAAGTATTTTATTCCATACTAGCCGCCTTTGGCGACCAGTCGGTTCGCCAGTATTAATGCTCGCTAATATTTTATGTAGCTGTGTCTCATAACAGGTTTTTCACCAAAATATTTTTAAACCAAACAAATTTTGATCATCACATAATTCATTTATAGTATTATTTTCTTCAGATGTTCTGTTCATTGTAACTACTCATCTTTCTCTTTCTATCCGAGCAATGATTGTCCCGGAATTAATATTTTACTTAAGAGGTGGAGGGAAAGGTCTAAAATTCTGTTTTTATAGAATAATGAGATTCAAATTTTCATAAATGTAAACACACTAAACAAATAAAGACACAATTGGTTTTCAAGAGATGCAAAAGCTTAAAAACAGCTTGGAAAATGCCTCACACAGACGAAATAATAGTGACACACACCCCCTTCTTTTCTCTTCTATCCTTTTTTTTTCACTACTTTTCTTTCTATAAAACCTTTTTTCCCTTTGTTATTAATTTTTTCTTCCCTGCCCAGACTTTATTTTGAGCAGGCATAGATTAAATATTCATATGGACTAATAATAAAAGCAACTATTTTCTTTCTTTTTTAAACATCCCATTATCTATGAATGAAAACCAACTGACTTCGCGTATTTCTTTCAAAACAAATCATAATTTATTACTTCCTGCTATCTGACTCAGTTGGTGTAGGGGAAGGAAATGAAGATTTTTGGCGGGAAAGTAAGAAAAATGTCATTTTAACTATTTTCCATGCTGTTTTTTCATTTTTTCTCTCTATAAGAACCATCCTCGTGCCTTAACGAATATATTTTTAAAAAATTAGCCAAATTGGTCAAGCCGTTCTACAGTTTTGTGCTTAGCAACACATTTTGAGTTGCATTTTTATTAATATAATGTAAAATATTATATCACAAAATCTACTGAAATAAAAACAAATAAACATTAAGATTTTATGAATTTTTTTTATTCCAATATACATTGAAAACAGGTCAGGATCTACACTTGAATGCTGATTTATTCTAGTTCAAAAAAGAATCAATGAATGTACATTGGTTATAACAGCATTATTTTATAACACCATGCAATTATATTATAATATATGAATAAATTTGCAATGCTAATATAAATTTTAATTTAAATCTAAACATTGCTAAAATTCCTTAAAAGTGTTTTTTCCCTTTTTTCTATCAACTTTTAGCTTAAGTGTTGATGCTGTGTTGTCGGCATTAATGTGGTACATACAGACAAGCAATACAAATTTAAAAAGAAATAAATGTCCTCCAACAGAAGCAAACTTTATACAGTATAAATCTTTCATAAAAAGTTTAGAGTAACTTTAAAAATTATTTTTTTGAAATCACGTTAGAAACAAAATCAAAATTTACTTGATCAAAAACACTACATAACTTATATCCAATTATTAAATGAAACTGCACAGTTTCTATTGCAAAAAATGTCTCAAATGCTTATGGATCAAAACTTGCTGTTTATTCAAATCAAATTTATATATATTTTTAAGCTAGTATAAATTTTGATACATGCACAAATAGATCCCTATCATAAGTAGAATCAAAAATATGCTTTCAACATTCAATTGGTTTTAATAATATTTTAATTCTTCCAATTATTTATCATTTTAAGATAATTTAAATTCATATCAATAAAAAGAAGAAAAAAACAATTATATAAAAAATTCAAAAAAATATTATAACTTATATAGCATAGCTTTCATTCATAATAACAATAATGATGATTAGTGCACGAATTTCTTGTTTTAAAAAGACGAGATTTTAACTTAAGTACCTGCTAGGATTCTGATTCTCAACCTTTATTTCTTACTTAAGTCTTCACTCTTTTAAATTTCAATATTGAGTATGCTTTATTTATCTGCTGTCATATAGGTCATACATATCTCAAGCTGAAAAATTTAACTAAAAGATCTCAAGTATCCATTTTCATATATATATATATATATATAATTTAAGAACAAGGTTTTATATTAGGTTTTTGCTAATCTTTAGAAATATATTCTATTCCTAACCTTTTTCCAAAAGGTTCAAAAGATAAGTTAATAATAAGCATACATAGTTAAAAAAAAATAATGTATACGCAAATCCAAATCAAGTAAGCAACAAGATTATTATATTTTTCATCTCACAAAGCAAATGGCATAACTCGAATAAAATACCACTAGTGCAAAATAAATAAGCAGCATACATTTACAAGACTTACACTTTATTTCTCCATGACATAACTTTATTTTTATAACATGCGATTTCAAATCTTTTCCCTCCTTTCTTCATGCGCACGACAGCCACATTAGTTAATCTTATTTGATTTGTCGGTGTGAATATTGACATTTTTTCAAAGTTTCTTTAAGAATTCACCAATAATAAGTAGGTAGTTAATGCCTCAGCAAATTTACAGTTTGTGAAACTGAAACAGATAAGATTTCCAGAGAAAAATATGTAAATTTGTCAAAACACAAAACACATACGATGTTAATTGTTTTCCAAAACATTCAACACATGACGCAATGCAGGTGCAAATACAGTTAGTCCAAATAATTTGTACTGAATTCCGGGGAAGAATAAAATTTAATTTCAATCAGCATTCAGTGACGAAAATTCAGAATCTAGAGAATAAACTACTTCTCCTGCAATAAGCTCGAATTAATCTAAGAATGTAATTATCTGATTTTATTAGACAAATGATATGTGTTGAAAATATGAGGACTATTTTGGATGAATCTCTCAATCTCTGGCAGGATGAATGTTCTATTGAGATCGGGTCCGATTGTAATACGTGTAAATATGTGCGCATAAAATTTATTCTTTTGCTATGGTTAATATTTAACAGCATTATGGTCTGATATACAGTTCATCTTGTACAGATGGACCTTAATTATGTATTGTATAGTACGGAAACTCATCAAAGTTTAAACTTGCATTTGTTTTCTTAATGTCTTTTCTAACGACCATAAAACTTAGCGGCTACTACGGAAAAATTCATCCAATTATATTTTCTCATCATAATCAATTGTAAAACTCGAAATGTTAAAAAAGTGGGCTTTCACGACAAAATTTAATATCGTGTTAATGCTTATTCTGAAGTCAGAAATCCTTTTCATTCCAAAAATAAATTTAGTAAAATACTAGATTTAAGCCAAAAATCTGTATTTCTTAGTTATTTTTTTATCTTGCAGGATATCCTCGATTTTATCCATGCTCCAAAGTTTTATGCGAATAATTGATAAGATTTATACTTGAGAGTATGGGAGGAAGTTTCGGATAAACCCTTCCCGTCGGTTTAAAATAGATAAACAAAAAACTTCTTGCCGTTTTTAATGGCCCCAAAAAAACATGACATACAAACAGCATAGCCTATTGTTAGCCCTCGAAGTAATCATTACCACCATCAAACACTTTCTGCCAACGTGTCTGTAGTTGTTCAATCCCCTTGCGGTAAAACTCGGGGATGTGGGACGCAAAGAAGTCCATGAGAGCTTGGCGCACGTCTGCTTCGGTAAGGTGGTAATCTGATGGTGCAAGGTAAGGTGAGTAATGAGGATGGCACATAGTCTCCCAACTAAATTACTGTATCGTATTCCTGGCCTCGCGTTATCATGCAATAACAGCACTCCTTTTCGATTAACCAGTACTGGCTCCTTCTGACGCAATGCTGTTTTACAAGCTGCAATTGCTGCGAGTTCAGGTTCATAGTGACCGTTTGGCCCATTGGTAGCAACTCATAGGGAATTAATTGACGAAAAGTCCATCAGACACAAACCATAATTTTGCGTGGGTGCATAAGTGGTCTTGCGCTGGGTAGGACAGTATCCTGGAATGATAAATGTTTGGAATGCTTGGGTGTGTCATATAGGACCCACTTCTCATCACTGATCAGCACCCGATTGAATATGGATGTGCTACGGTGGCGAGAAAGCAAAAATAAACAGGCTGTCACTCGTTGTTACTTATGGACTTTCAACAGCGTGTGAGGAACCCACTTGCTCATCCTGTACGTCTTACCCAGGCGGTGCAGATAAAATCTAACCATGTCACTGGAAGTGTTGAATTGTGTAGCAAGTTCATCACACGTTTGACTACTGTCTTCCTCAATGCAGGGCTTTACCATCCAATGCCTGTGGTCGTCCCGTTCGTGCTTTGTCACAGATGGACAAGTATCCCAACCTGAATTTTTGAAACCAATGCTTTGCCTTACGTTCATTGACAGCACTATCCCGAAACTCTTGACATATTTGGTGACTTGATGCAGAGGCTGATAAGCCACTTTGAAGTCGTAAAGTAAACAAACCCGAACAAGCTCCTTCGATATGTCCATTTCGCTTCGCTACTGTACGATTTCCGATTGATGAATGTGAGAAGTCAACCTGCGTTTATAACAATTGATATTCCTACTCTCGACTGATGGTTTCTCAATCACGTCATACACGAATTTGCATAATTATTCTCACTTCTTTCAATGGAAATGCGCAAACGGCAAGAACTTTTTTGTTACCTTGAGTAAGAGATTATTTTATCCATAAGCAAAATATATTTTTAATTTCAAATTCACAAATTTAATTTATTACATTTTGAATGTAATGGTTTAAATTTCAAGTAGTTATGTCAATAAAAAATTGTGAATGTTGAATTGCAGAATAGAATTATCAAGTTTTTCTTCCGCACAACTTCCATCTTTGCTCAATAAATCGTTTCCATCTTCAATAAGATCAATAATTCTCGTCTGAAAATGAATATTAAATATAGAGTAATTATCTATCTGCAACTTCGCAGATTTTAAATGTAATAATTGGAAATAAAATATCACTCAACAAAACTTTCATCTGCATAACATTTTAGACTCACGTACATTTTATTAAAAAAAAGATTTTTTTAAAAAGAAAAATGAATATTTAATTAACTAAGTGAATTTTTGTTCGAGATTATCAAAGGTTATGAGAATCAATGCTGAAATTCATTCACAAAAAATGAAAAAAAAAAAAATAAGAAGTAAAATTATTTTTTATAGTGAAAAAAAAGAAAAGAAAAGAAAAAGAAATCAGTTTACTTAACTCTAAATCTGGTATGTTCCTTTTCTGCAATTCTCGTTCTTCTGCATTCAAAGACGCACAAAGTAGCACTAGTTTTCAGATCAATCAATAATTTGTGTACGCAAAGGGATTTCAGTCTTCCAAACAAGTAGCCCACCTGCTTTTCTCATGCTTGTTGATTCATTACCATCTTATTTTTACGCTTTTATTGTTTTCTCAAATTAAAAACAAACAAACCGCAAATTGAATTTCCAAAGAGAAAAAGTAAGAAAATCAGATAAAAACGAAACTGTAGCTTCTAAAAATTATTTCAGTTATTACTGACACTCTACACCAGAAATAGAAGAACCGTCAATGCTTTTAAATCATACACAGATATCTGATTTTTTTGCTAGATAAATTTGATGTTTTTCAATAAAATCTTGATCGCGGCTTTTACGTGACATATTTATTAAGTAAGCACGAGCGAGCACGCACACACCCAGATTACACACACATATATATATGAAAGACGCATACTTACGAAGATTGCAACATTTTCAGTTATGGTTATATCTATAAGCGCTCGTATGACGGAAGAAAGTGAGTAATTGATGTAAAGGAAGATGGAAAGGCAATTATATAAAATAATTGATAACAAAATATTGATCTAATGTCGGACAATTAGTTAATGTCGAAATTCGAAAATCAACTATTCGTTGGATTTTGTTTCGACCACCAGGGAAAGTGCAACGGAAAATAATTATTTGTAACTTTTTTGAAACTTCTGGGTATTACGACAGATACGCATGAATATATAAAACTTTAGATCAGATTGTATTCTAGATTATTATATATTTAGTTTCCCGAACTTGAGGAAGAAACCTAGTCTTTATAAAGAAGACATTTTTTCAAGAAGTTTTCATTTCAATTATAGGCGATTGACCGCTGTTTTCTTTTTTGAAGAATATCACAAGTCATCGTTTGATAAGACTTCTGCTCACTTCTGAATTCATTTGACTATTTCGAGATTGAAAATCTTACTTTTTTATTACGTTCTACTTTTTTCTTTCTTCTGCTTTCTCTTCAAATATATGTTGAACATAAAATCAGAATTGTTTTGAAAATACCTATAAACTTCATAAATCATTGTTTTATTTTAGCATTCAAGGATTCAAAATATATCGATGGATAGTGAAAATCTTGAAGGTTAAATCATATGTGCACTTTGAGTTTGTGTCTAATGACCGTCATTGACAATCAATTGTTGAAGAGGGCCTTAACATTTTAAAATACGCTGATAGCAAATGTACATATATATACGTACATTTGCTGTCAGAGTATTTTAAAAGCATATTTATATCTCCTACCTACCGTTCAGAACTACAAGAAAATTCCTATAAGAACCTTAGAAACAAAGTTTTTCAGCATTGTTTAATACTGTTCCAAACTACTAGATAATATTCAGTAGTAAATATTTAAGGGAAATATTTCTCAATTCAATTAGATAAAACGATTGAGTTCCAGAAAAACTTTTCATTAAATGTGTACTCTAAAAAGATTTTAATGAAATTAATGAAAATTCGCCTTCAAAATTGAGAAATTTTATCAGTGACACTTCTGATGTTGTTCATGGTTGTTTAACTGAAGAGCTTTTTAGAAGAAATAAATTATATGGACACATCAGAAATTCTTAAAGTATTCTCTAATTCAAAATATCTAGATTTGAAACGAATATTTGTCATGAAGAATTAAATTACACTCATGATGCGTGAATGTGATGATTATAATATTCGATGACAAATTAGAGGAGTTCTTTTACTTACAAACGACTATAAAAACAATTCTGTAACATAATTTAGATGTATATAACTATGACAATGCTGTCCTTACCACTTCCTAAGGTGGGTTACAAAGTCAGTTTTTGAATAAAAATCTTTTTTATTGCTTCCTTTGAAAGACCATTTATTTACGTTTCTAAATTTGTGTTTGTTTTGTTTCCACGATTATTATAGTAGAAGATATGCGTGTTTCTTTGAACCAACATTCATGAAAACTAAACCGGAAGTAGTTAATCGAAAGTCGGCATTTTGTGCTTTAATGCCATTTATGTTCACTAACTAAAATTCACTAAAGATTCTGTTGTGAAATGAGAATGTGTAGGAAATGTACAAAAGTGAGTGGGTACTCACTTGAGAGCTTTGAAAAGATCTATTAACGATCTTATGAGGAAAGGAATACTTACAGACAATGTCATAAATAAAGTACAAAACTATTATGGCATTGCCATAAGATCCAATGCTGGTAATTTATTGATTCAAAGTGCAACACTTACTGCATTTACTCATGTTTATTCCAATACTAAAAAGCCAGTGCATGCACATTGTCTAAAGGAAAAGGATTCTTGGTTCAAATACCAACGTGCACTTTCAGACGTCAAAAAATATGAAGATTCAAGTACAGGACTGCCAATAATTATTATAAATGTGGGAGTCTAACCAAATCTTCTAAAAAGGTTAGACTCTTCAGATAGCGGGGTTTTAGTGGCGAGATGTCTAGGGTTTTTTTTAACATTTACGAGTTAGTTTCTAAATAAAGATTTAAATAATGCAATCGAAGGATGATGAGACTTCTTTAGAAAAAATAAAAGAATTTGTTTGGAGTTAAAGGGAGATATTTACAGGGGGAGTATTTACAGGGAAATATTAATATTAAATGGATTAAAACATGCAAATATCAATAAAACAAAAAAGTTAGATTATTTCCTCTGGGAGGAAGTGAGAAGTAACAAAACATTATGACTGAAAACTAATTACCGCGTAGCTGCATAGCTTTGCGAGCGGGAACCGCTGACGCATGAAGAGCTCCTTCACTTATGAATGTTAGTCGGCCTCTGCCTCAATATTAATTGGGACAATTTTTCAAAAGCTCAACAGATGGCGTTGTTCAAGAATGTTGTACTAATTAAAAATATCGTCCTCTGGGAAATGATATAACCTTTTACAATTCTCGCTTTGAGTTATATCTAACATCGGATGTTGATAAAACAAAAATGAAGACAGATGATGGTTAAATAAAATAGGTCCGTTGGATATCTTACATAAAAATTATTAAATCTGTTTACATTAAATCATGTTACCAAATTCTTCTGAAAAAAGGCCTTTATTGGAAAATACAAAAGGCTAACAAACTATTATGGACTTTTATCCCCCCCCCTTTTATTTCCATTTTTAAGTTGAAAATTTTACGCAATTAATAGAGTTGTACTGTTATTCAATGACAATTTTTCTGACATAATAGAAATGTTTAATAAATTGAATATTATTCTAGGCCATTACATGGTAACACACTATAGTAGCTTCAAAAACCAGCGAATTTTTGCTGTAAAACAGTCTTTACCTGTTATAAAATTGTCCAGAAAAATAAAGCGGGCTATTAGAAAGAAAAAAAGTTATAACAAAACAGAAAATAAGCAAGGCATTTGCTACAAAAGGAGTGGATTTTAAGTGTTTAAAGTAAAATATTATTTTAGATATACACTAATAAAAACTTGTATGCATTTTTTAATAAATGTGCTTTCTATTAAAATTTTATTATGAAAAATATAGCTTAACAAAAACTTGTGAATATATTTTCTTGAAATTATATATATATATATAACCATAAATGTTATAAAGACAATGAGCTAAAGATTTAGGTCTAATGTTAATCGTTTTTTTTAAAATTATTTTTAAAAGTTTATTACCAGTAGTATTTATGTTTTTTATAATATTTTTACCATAATAATGCTAGAAAAGCCATACGCACTATTTCAGCGTTTCGTGTTAGTTACCGCGTTGACGGTTGCGTTTTTCGAGATGGCTGAAAATGATGACGAGGGCGATATGGACGCCCAGGACTCAACTCCGGATAATCCTTCAATCCACGAAGAGATAAAGCAGTGCCAAAAGTTGTTCAACTTATCGATTCGGCTGGATAACATCCAAAAAGAAATTGAATTGCTGAGCAACAGGATGGACATTTTAAACTCATTCCAAGCAGGAAATTTGGACAAGGAAATCCAAATGAAGTACGAGGAAGAAATTCAAGAAAAAATCCGGGAAGCAGCTCAGATTGAGGGTGAGTTAAAAATTCTTTCATGTCCTCTAGAGGGGTGCAGTACCCATAACACTTACAAGCTAGTTAAAACTAAATCCTCAAATAAACGGACGCTTAACTCCCCCATTACCTCCAGACCAAACTCTCCCCCGGCTAATGTTCAAAACTCAGAAAATACCCCCACTCTCCAAACTTCCAAAAAATTTGCCAAAAATAACATAATTAGACCCGCAATCCTTCCAGACCCAATTAAAATTTCAAACAGATACGAATCCCTTCCTGAAGAAAAAGATAAACCTTTTATTCACCCGATTATGCTCCAAACCATAGATAAGTATAACTTAATTCTTCAAGAGATAAATAGAAAATTCCCAGGCACTAGCAACTCCCATGCAAACGGATATATTAGAATAACCCCAAAAGATGAAAATGATTATAGAAACATAATCAAATTACTAATTGAAAAGAAATTAAATTACTACACTATCACCCCCAGAGATGAACGGCCCTTAAAAGTAGTAATTAAAGGTCTCCCAATAAATACAAACATAGATGACATTAAAAACGAACTCAACGAAAGAAGTTTTTGTGTTGAGAAAGTAACTCGACTAACACAGCAGCGCTCGAAACAACCCCTCCCTATATTCTTTGTTCAGTTAAGTCGCAATCATACCGCAAATAAAATCTATGACGTTAATTCCCTATTATACCTAAAAGTAAAGATTGAAAGTTTCCAAAAGCGCTCAGGGTTTACCCAGTGCTGGAACTGTAACTACTTCCACCATAGCTCGGCCACGTGCGGAGGAACTCCTAGATGCTTAAAGTGCGGGAAAGAACACAAAACAAGAGAGTGTCCCATTACAGAAAAAATCGAACAACCTAAATGCATCAACTGCGGCCAATATGGACATGTAGCCTCATGGCGTGGATGTGAAAAATTCCCAAAAATGAAGCCCCCTCAAACTCGACAGACCACCACGAACTTCAATAGCAATTTTACAGACTTCAGATCCTATGCAAAAGTTGCAAACAATCAAGGTCAAAATATCCCAATACCACCAACTCAAACTTCAAACTACTCTACTCCCCAACAGATGGGGCCACTTATCAAGACCGTCACGGAGCTGCAAGATGTTATATCAATCCAGGAAATTATAGAACTACTCCAGTCACTGGTGACCCTGAGCAACCTTTTGAAAGACTCCCCTCAACTTTTATCAATGTTAAGAAATCTTAAACAAGCGAATTCTCCACAAAACCAAATTGAAACTGTTCTGCAAGCCGCTATAAATCCATAGTCTTCTCCACTCCTAGTCTTAGAATAATGTTCTGGAATGCCAACGGCATTAATTCCCGCTCCTACGAATTGCGGGACTTTATAAATAAGCACAGTCCTGATATTATACTTATTCAAGAGACCCTCCTGAGACCTACTCAATTAATTAAAATTTCCAATTATTCCTCATACGTCAATTATAGGCAAAATCAAGATCCCATAAAACCAAGCGGTGGTACAGCAGTTCTAATCAAAAATACCCTGCCTCATCATGAAATTCCTACTCCACAACTTAATCAAATTGAAGCCACAATTATTTCTCTCAACATTGAAAATTATTCACCTTTCCTAATTGCATCAGTTTATATTCCCCCGTGTTCAGACAACAAGGACTTTATTCTGGACCTAAAAAACATCTTAATATTAGAAAACCAATGTTTACTCGCAGGAGACTTCAACGCACATCACATCAGCTGGGGTTCAAACAAAAACACAACTAGAGGTAAAAACTTAAATGAATTCGTTAATAAAAATAACCTTGAAATCTTTGCTCCACCCACCCCCACAAGATTCGGCATCTATTCCGCTTCTTTTATCGACCTCGCAATTACTAAAAACATTTTATTTCCTTATGATATCTCGTCGGTACCGGAACTTAGTTCAGATCACAACCCAGTTGTTTTAAATTTTTACTTTAACTTTAAAATCCCCACTAATAACAATAAAATTAAAACAAACTGGAAAAAACTCAAAAAAGATATTTTAAACAATACAGATCTGAACTCAACTGCAAAAAACACTCATGAATTAGAAAATTTAATTTCTGACTTTTCAAATTCAATTATCAACTCTTTTAATAAAAATTCCAAATCAATTGATCCCGAAACACAATACATTAATAACGAAGTTAAAAAACTTTTCAAACTCCGTAATGCAGCTAGGAAAAAATGGCAATCCACTCGCGATCCAGCTCACAAGAAACAATACAATCAACTAAAAAGAAAAACGGAAAAAACTAAAAAACTTGCGATCCAAAAAGATTGGAATGATAAACTAACAACTCTACAACCTAATGATAACTCACTCTGGAACACAGCAAAAAACATGAGGAAAAAACACACAAAGATTTCAGCCCTCAACGGCCAAGCCGGCAAAGCATATTCAAACGCTGATAAAGCGGAAACCTTAGCACAAAGCTTGGAGCAACAATTCACTTTAAACGATATGCACAACGTAAACACAGAAACCACAGTACACAACACTATTCAAAAATTCTTCACAACTGAAATTTCAGCAGAACTCGACCCCCCAAACATAATTGATTTCTACAAAACCATCAAAAAACTGAACCCAAACAAATCGCCAGGTATTGATGGAATTTCTAATAAAATCATTAAAAATCTACCACTAATAACCCTACTAAAATTCTACCACATCCTCTCACTCATATTCAAATTTAAATTCTTTCCTTCAGCTTGGAAAACAGCGGTTGTGATTCCTATTCTCAAACCCGGCAAAGATCCTACTATTCCCTCCAATTACAGACCCATTTCTCTATTACCTAACTTCAGTAAAATCACTGAACATTTTATTCTGGAAAAATTAAACAAGCACTTAAATGATAATAATATTTTAATCCCTTATCAATTTGGGTTCAGACCCAAACTCTCTACCACCCACCAGCTCCTCAGAGCAGTCGAATTTATTTCATCAGGGTTTGAGAAAAGAGAACACACAGGTGCTGTTTTCCTCGATATTCAAAAAGCCTTCGATAGAGTGTGGCTAGAAGGACTTGTGTACAAATTAATCTGCTACAAGACTCCCCCTCCTCTCATTCAAATCATAGCATCCTTCTTGTTTAACAGGAAATTCACGGTCAGAGTCAATGCCTCACTCTCCAAACTTCGCTCCATTCAGGCAGGTGTGCCACAAGGGGCAAAACTGTCCCCCACACTTTACTCCATATACATCAACGATATTCCGCAACATATTAACACTAAACTCTGTATTTTCGCAGATGATACAGCTTTGCTGGCAAAAAACAGAAATACCAGATACATCACTCATGCACTAAACAAACATATACAAAGCCTTGAAGTCTGGTTCAACGAGTGGAAAATAGCCATAAACGCATCGAAAACCGAAGCTGTTTTCTTCACGAAGAGAAATAAAAAATCAAAATTCAACATTAAAATTAATAACACAATAGTCCCCTGGTCTCTGGAAGCAAAATACCTTGGCATTATTATGGATAAAAGTTTAACCTGGAAAGCACACATTAATTTTATTAAATCCAAATTCCGAGATAATTCGCGTAAGCTTTACCCCCTAATAGCTCGGAATTCAGAAATGTGTAGGGAAAATAAAGTGCTTATTTATACTGCTATTCTCAGACCTGTTTTAACATATGCAAGCCCTGTTTGGGCATATGCTGGAAGAAGCAATCTTAATATCATTGACAGGTGCCAAAACATTATTCTCAGACAAATCACAAAAGCAAGATGGTTCATGAGGAACGATGATATCCGACACGCTCTAAATCTTCCATCATTAAGAGATTTTATTAAAAAAATCGCCACTAAATTCTTCAATGACCTGGAAAATATTGATAACCCAGCTATAGAAGAAATAGAAAATTACACAGCAAACCCTAACAGCAGGAGACCCAGATTTATTTTACTTTAGTCTTAACTTTAATTTTTTGTCTAATTTGCATTATCACTCCATTTTTGTTCGTCCCAAATCATATCAAAAATCAGATTTTTCTTAAAAAATTCCCATGGGCTTTCTCGCAATTTAAATTGGTTAATCCCTCAATCCTTCATACCCCATCCTCCAAGCACCCTCTCTAGAGGAATCTTGAGAGAACTCACCTCGCCTCAAGCCGCACCTACAACGTACCGTGAAACTGCTATCCGACACGCCCGCCTTCATTCAAGCAACCTCAATGGTCGAGCTGCCATCGTGCTCATTACTACTGAAAGATCATCCCGGAAAATTTCTCGCACTTCAGAACAAACCACGTAACTCTGGACTTTAAGTTTTGTCGATCGGGGATGGCGCCCTTCGGGCGCCGGGGCCCCTAACCATATTCCTTGTATCCTTGTAGAAAAGCCATAATTTTTTCTTCATTTGTAAATTTTTCATAGATTTTAGTTCAATGCCTTAATAAATACAATATGTATGTTGTGTAGAAAAATAACTTAAATTGGTGAATTTGAATTTAGTGTAGAGTGTTTTGCATTTTACACTAATTTTTTCAGATTTTACCTAAAATACATCAATTTAATTAATTAAATTATTTTTAATTTTTTCTAATTGCTGTTATTTATTATTTTGACTAATAATCATAAAAATATCTAATAAAACTAATATTCAAAGGATTTTTTTTAAATGTGTTTATGAACCTTGGAAGATACCTTGTTTATCAACGGAAGTGATCTCCTCAAAACTTACTTGCTTACACTGTTATAAAAATGTCTTCCAGCTTTGACGTACAATGATTACGAAATACTAACATTTGGCGGGAATTTAGCATTCTTACTATTAAATATATCATGTTATAGGCGCAAAATATTTGGCGATAAATCCCTGGTGTTCAGTAAACAGTTCGCAAAATGAAACTTTAGACACGTTTCTCCCAACCGACTGAAACAAAAATTGGACACAAAACTACACTTATAGTCGCAAAATACAATACCAAATTTGATATATTTCACTGAGTCTTTGTTCTATTACATTTACATGTTTTTGAAGGTTCAAACTGACAAATAGTGTTGCTGATTTGAAAAAAAATATGACCGATTTTAAATTACTGGTTTTAAAAATCCCTACCGAATTTTATCCATTTAGCACTTTTTGCTCAGCAACTATCGTTTTAACTTATATTCGAACAGAAAGAATTTCAATTGAACATATTTTGCCTAAAATATGATAGGAATTTACAAAATTGGTGTAATGTCTGTAAACTAAATTTCATCCATCTAGATTGAAAGCGTTTTTGAATGAGATTTCTCAGAGGTGGACCAATCTCACCCAAGAACGCTTTCGAAATCTGGCCATTTGGCTTCTGAGATAAACTTTTCCAACATTTTCCAAAAGTGTGTTTTTAAAAGCCAGTGCAATTAATCAAAATCTGAAATTTGATTTGTTTCGATGATTATTATATTTTTTATAAGTCATGTATGCCGGCTTCTGGCACAGAGGTAGTGCATCTTTCTCGTGTTCTGTGAGTCCCGGTTCGGACATGGTTGTTCTTCTGTGTGCTATCTGTGAGATATGTGAATGTGCCCCCCCCCCCTGTAAAAAGGGGCTGTGCAAGCGTGTGGGTGTGTGTTTCATCCTCATATGAGCTAGAAGTCAGACTTCTGCCTTCGGATGCTTAGGAGTCCATACCCTCAGAAGCTACTGCACCCCTCTTTTCGTGGTAAAAAAGCCAACACGACATCATCATATATCATGTATACGATGTTAAAGCACAATAATAATTAAAATCATCCACCCATAACGAACTTTTCATTCTAGGGATCTTTTTCAAATCTGAAAAGAATTTTAAACCATTGTAGTAATGAATATTTATTGACAAATTAAATGATAGGATTTTAAGTAGGATTGACAAATTAAATGGTAGGATAAAGAGAATTAAATACCATTGATACATCTCGAGTAGTTAAAAAAAACTTCTGTAGAGAAATCTTGGAAAAAAGCTATTTAGATATTTATTTTATTTAAAATCAAATTAAATATAAAAATTGGTGCAATGAGTTTCTTCGGAGCATTATGATCGAGTTTTATATAATTTATGTTGGCATTTTATATCATTTTAAAGAAACTTGTATTTTTTTTAAAGTGTAAAAGAATTTTTATTGATATGATTTAATACATTATTTTATTTTTCTAATCAGATGTATTTGTATAGCATGTTATTTATTAATAAAAATGGCCAGAAACTTTGAATTTTTATCCTCACGTTTCAGAATTCAAGCGTGTATTAAAATGATATTCATGTTATATTCAAACGATTATCTGAAACTTGTATGGAGGGATTTTAAATGTATTTAGTTACTTTTTTTAAAAAAAAGTACGGAATAATATGAAAAAAAAGTCAAAATTAATTGATATTAATCCATTGTTCACTTTTCAATGCTACTTAATGGGGTAATTTTTCAAAACATATTATTCAATCATTTCACCTAAAAATGCATGATTTCTTGTTTCTTAATACTTTTAAATAATTATAAAAGGTTATCATACATAACCTACTTTATACCGAGGTATAAAGTAGATTATCATACATAAACGTCCTCTAAGATAAAAACACATTGATTTTATTAGTATAAAAGATTAAATGTAATATATATATATATATATATATATATATATATATATATATATATATATATATATATATATATATATATATAAAATTTTTATCAATCTTTCTTTTCTCTATTTCAATATTTAGAATGATATTAATTAGTATTTCCACTTTTATAACTGGCTGGATGTTATGTAGTAAATAATGACTATTTTTTTTGGTAATTATATTCAAAGTTGTTTTAGTGAGGAAAAGTAAACTATTATTATCATGTCAGAACATGATGCTCTTTTTGGGATGAGGTTTTTGGCATCAAAAAAAAATCCGTAGGCGAAAAATTGAAATTTTATTATCTACACGAGCATCTCAAAAAATCAGCTTTTAATAACGCGTTGTCATTGCATTTACAAAAGCTCTGATTTAAAAAAAAAGCAATTTCATGACTACAGCAAATGAAACCTAGAAAAATGTCGTTTTGAGCCTGTGATTATGTGAAATGAAATAAATAGTGTTACGTTTTTTAGCGTAGCGGGATCGGATTGAATGGACTTATTTG
>JAOUZG010007994.1:5037136-5055259 GCA_026289955.1 Argiope argentata | reverse complement strand
TATATATATATATATATATATAACGATAAATTTTTTAAATTTTAATTTTCAACTTTTCTTGTTAGCAAACAAACTTTTGGAGCTTGGCCGATTTTGAGATGAAATAACAGCTGTGATGTCATAGTTCTACATCAGCCTTTTAAAAATGCATCTGCTGTCAATAAAATCATACGTAATAATAATGCAATACTGGTAAAAGATGTATGCGATTAAAACATGTCGATGAATATTGTCATTTATGATTTACTGATTGACTGAGCGATTTCGAGCTTCAATTATTCGTTGCCTTCAATTACTCAAAAAGCTTTAACGAAAACCAAATCATGTTCTCACATGATAAAATAAATATATTTTCATTTCCAATATAATTTATTTTAAACCTAATAAAGTTGCGTATTTTCATTTCAAATACAAACATTTATTACCATTTATTATTTTGATACTATTTTATAAATTTGTAAACCAGATTTTGAAACGTCGATAAAGTAGTATAATAAAAAGGCAGACGATAAAATAAATAAAAGCGTTCAATGCCGTAATGTTTTTGACCTGCTTTTCCTTTTGTAAATAACGTAGTGTAAATTTTTTAATCCTAAAATGTAGCAGCTGAATTAATCTTGTCAGACGATAATAAAGCAATGAAATCAGATTTGAAACCTCACAAAGTTACAATATTTCCGAATATTGAATTTTCTTTCTTTTTTGCAATAAAAACCTTCTAACAAACTGTTCTGACATTGTATTTTTAATAAAAGTAATTTAAATTCATTAGAGTTTTTCTGAATAATTTAATTTTCCTCATTCCATTTCGTTTCTATTTAAAGCACCAATTTTAGGACTAAAATTAGAGGAATGCTTAATACAATGAAAATCATAGATTAAGGCTTCAATAATAGTTTAAATTATATGATTGTCAAAATTTGAAACCTAAAAATATGTTCTAAGGAATCCATTAAAACCAAGTTACATGAAATATTCAATTGAAGACTTTGGTGATCATTATTTCCAGGGAACCAGTTTGTCGCCAAAGGCATCTAGAGACGTAAAATAAAAGAAACCTTTTAGTGAGAATAAAATAAACACACGAAAAAACACTGAAATATTTGATATACACATAGGAATGACCTCTCTGAGAATCTATTCCGGTATTTTTAAAAGAACATTAAAAACAATTCCTTTGTTTGAAATGTTTTTATTCATTTCTCTGAAATGTTTCTCAGATTTTAAATTACTTGATACTACAAAGGTGTTTCTTAATCACAAAACAGGTTTTCTAAATGAAAAAGGGATAGAAGTCGATGTTTTCGTTGTTCCTGAAGATTAATATTTGTCTTCTGCATTTCAAAAACGCAGTAAAAGCAGTAAATCAATACATCTAAATACAGAATAAGTTGAATTGTTAATAATGAAAAACATTTAAATTGGAATCTGCTGAAAATAGAATTCCAAGTAAACAGTAAAAGAGTAAAGAATTCCAAGTAAGTAAAATTTAAAAGAGATTAGAATCTCCAATCTTTCTTTGTTATCTGTATCCGTAACTGTTCTACGTAATGCGTATATATTTTATGTTTTATTCACTTTTTTTTAAATTTATTATAACGAAGTACATAAAAAGTATGGCAATTGTCAGAAGAAAAAAAATGAGAACTCAAGATTTTGACAAATCCTGCTCTTCACACATTTCATTTACATTTACATCATTTTACATTTTACATTACATTTACATCATTACGTTTGTCTGAGTGACTATCGATCAGTCAAACGCTTTGAACTAGATAGTTGAATTTTGGTATAAAGATAGGTGACCAAATTTATGAATTTCTTCCAAATTTTGAATCAAGAAATTCATTGATATGGTTGTTTGAGTTCTTTGACTCGATCAATACAAAACGCAAAGATACAGGTAGATAAAATTTGGTGCATAGATTTAGTATCTAAAATATGGATATCAAATTCTGAACTAAATTTGTCAATTTGTACAATCACAACAAACTATGAATACTAATTTTCTGTATTTTTAATAGGAGAGATAATTTTGTGAGAAATCCTATAGATATCAAACCAAAAAAAAAAAAAAAAACTATTAAGAAGTTAGCTGAATGCCAGCTCAGGTATCGTTCTAGTCGTCTGACCACGGCTTAAAATTACGAGGTCCGTCCCGAAATTTCTTAGCGCTGCTTTAAAATGGGACGTTAATATTACTGAACTAAACTGAACTGAACTTCTAATGGATGGCAATGAATAAAGACAGTGGCGTATTTCCACCTAGGCGAACTAGACAACAGTCTAGGATTACTACGCGAGTAAGGGTAGGGGGCAAAACTGCAGATTGATTTAAAAAATTATTTTATTAGTTATCAAATAGGAAAGGAAAAAATCCTTAGAATTACTTAACGTAGATTTCTCAACTTCTTTGATATGTCAAAATATTATGATGCTTCAGCATTGTATTGAATGCATGCTTTAATTTAAATTTTAATAACTTCCACAGTGCATAAAAGCTCATTGTTATGACGAAATCAAAAATCCGTCTGATAGGTATACGATGAAAAGGACGATTTATTTTACAAGAAAACACGAATACCCATTTGAAAAACACAGAGAACAACAAATTTAACAAGCAGCAGCATAAAAGCAATAGATTATTAAACACTCAGAAACAGCACAAAGCCTTCAGAGAAAACTTGTTGGAGAACAACATTCCAAAGAGAGGCTTCGCTTAACTACGCGCTTTAGCTCTGCTTGTCTATTGGCTTTTCCTGTCTTTCATGTTAGAGTTTTCGTGATAGGCCATTGAATGTTCTTTAAGAAAATCTTATTTCTGCTCCCAATCTATATATAATCTAAATTCCAGCAGTTTCTGACACATTTTCTAGAATATCGTTGAATTTGTCACCAAAGACGGAAACACTGAAGTGGCATTCATTAAGCTTCCGTTAGAGCATCCTGTGAAATTCTCTTTCTAACTATGAAAACTCAATGCACAGTGTAATAATATTACAATTTTGTAATAATTTATTTCTGTTCGTGTAAATAAAAGGGTCTTAAAATATGCATATATAAAATAAAAATACGAACATCATTTATGGATAAATATGAAAATGGAAAATCGTTGCACTATTTTGCACAACACAAATATTTATTTCTCAACTACTGAAAGAGAAAAATGAAAACACTGAGCAACATAACTTTCTTTATAATTTCGAAAAATCGTGAAAATGGAATATTTTAAAGTATAACAGTAATTTGTTTTTAAGTTTTACAAAGCAATTGTAATTCCCTTTCCATTCATACAATATTAAATCTAATACGGTATCTAATAAAAGAAGTTTTTATCTTTGTATGCAAATATTAGTCTGATGCAGTAGAAGATATTAATCCGATGAAGTGTACTTTCTCTAGTTGCAATACGGCCTGTTTTGTGCAACATAATAAGGTAAAGAAAACCGAATTTGCATTTTATGTGCTTGCCTTTAAGAGAAGGATTAAAATTCTACGCTGCAATAGACTTTCGAATTTTGATTAAAAGTAAAGATCCAGATGATTGAAAAATGTTGTATCTGTACATAATATAAAATGAAGTCTCCTGTAAACGTCTGTATAGTTTGAAAAACAAAAGGTCGAGAAATAGTTCACGGATATTGGAAAAATTTATACCATTTTGCTGATCATTTATTGTGATAGGTTTTAGTACATTAAAATTATATAGGGGAAAAAAGGAGTTTTATAATTGCGATTTTAACTTTGCACTTATCCGTGCATGCGTGAAAACCTCAAACTGCGCATGTGCAAATAGTAAGAGCTGTGGTATGCATACGCGATATATTTCTTTTTTACGTCTGACTTTAAAAAGTGATTCAAATCTCATTAAAATCAAAAGAAGGAAATCAAATTTTGGTGGGAATACATTAAGGCCATATAACTTCGTTTTATCGCGATAAGAAAAATGAAGAGGAAAGATACTTTCGGTTAGTTAATATCAAAGAAAGAATGACCACACTTAGAAAAGAAGAGTCTTTTGATTAGTGAAATCCATTTTTCGTTAAATCGCGATGCAACTGAATTGCGGAGACAGAATGAATTTCCCGAGGAGCAGAATGAGGAGGGACATATCTAAGACTTTTTTTAAAGTTGAGATAAAGAATCAAAAATATATGACGTTAGATGATTACTTGCATAAGTTTTTATTTTCTCAAACATATAGTGTTAAAAAAGGTAATGCAAACGAAAAAAAATCGGGATTTTGAAGAATTTCCACGTTTTAGTTCTTCCTGAGTTCGAAAAGTGACAAAGATAAATCAAAATCACTTTGAGCTAGACAAATAAAATTTGGTATACGGCCTTTCAACCAAATTTATAGATTTTTATTAAATTTAGTGCAAAATAAGTTCAGAGTCGCCCTATTTTACCGACTGTTCGAATATAATTTAACACGCTACAAACGAACTACAGAACAAAATGAGCTAAATAGATGAAATTCGGTAAACTGATTTTACATCTATAGTGAAGACACCTTCTAAATTCAACAAGGGGTTGACAGTCTGTCGATCTGTACTTTCAGAAGCATATAAACGCGATAACTCAAAGATGCAATGAGTTAAATGTATTAAATTTGGTTCTGTATTTTGTGATTACAAGTGTAACTTGACATCAAATTTTTGTTTCATTCACTAGAGAAAAACGCGACTAAAACAAACATTCGATTTTAGGATACCGCATTCCCGCGATTAATCGCCAAAAACTCTCTAAAGATCACATAATATCTTCAATAAGAATGCAAAATTCAAGTCAAAAGTAAATATTTCGTAACTATTGTAAGCCAGTGCAAAGATTCTCCTTATTAGTGAATATACGGGTAAGTTTTGGAGAGACTTGTCACTTTGATCATAAAAAGCATTTACTGACAATCGCAACGAGATTTCGTCGAATTTTAACATTAAACAGAATTTTCTTTTCTCTTTTCCAACACATTTAAAATTTTGGTCCCAGATGCTAAATAATGTGGAATTAATGGTAATTAATGATTATATTTTCATTATTAAAAAGCATGATAGCTGTATTCTGATCAACGCTGCATATATCGGCTAATGGTTAGTAAAAGTTAACCCCTTAATCGGTTTGGCCGTACGAGCATCGATTTACTGAATTTTGATAGTTGTAAACAAAAAATAAATCATTCATAACAATTATAACTCAATAGTAAAATTACTTCAATACGTAGATAAGCCAAGTATTCCATGGATTTCCATTTGAATCAAAATAAGAAAATGTTCCCGAATTAGAAGTCATCTTATTAGATAGTAAGGAAAATAAACCAGTTAAGGGGTTAAGAGGAAAACTTCTTCAAAAGTTAATTTTTTTAAAAAAATTAAATGTAATTTATTTTTCAAATTTCTTATCATTATACTGCTTATTTTCTTTTGAAAAATGAAGACAATTGTCCTGGGCATTTTATTAAAAACTGGGACATATCCAAGATTATTTTTTAAAAGTTGGTATAAAGAATCAAAAAATGCAACTACCGAGGACCGTCTAGTCATTTTTATTATATGAGTCTTTATTAAGAATAATGAGCACCAAAGTCTAAAGGTTTAATTTATAACTTCTTAAAAAGAGCAAAGCTTTCGGACGATGCTTTTCTACTAGATGGTTGCTATAACTAATGGGATGTTTGAACCTTTAAAATCATAATATTGTAGATATTAACATGGTAATGTCTTTCAATATTTTAACATGTACTGGCATGGGAATACAGGTAAAAAAGTGTTAGCATTATTTTACTTTCATAATTTATAATGACGTTTTTTTTTTAAATTTTGAAGGAAAAAAAGAATTTGAATATCCAAAATAGAAAAATTAATATTTACGCCAAATATGTGATGTTCTAATGATGGAATCTCTTTATTTAAGTGTATCGTATAATTCATAGAAATATATAATTCGTATTGCTCCTCAATATTATAATTTGTATTGTATCGGAATTCTTGAGACATTGATTTTATTTCCCTTTTTATGTGATGACAGGATGTTGTTTTGTTTAGGAGGTTTTGATATCTCCGAAATTTATGAGCAAAAAATAAAGATTATGGGCTGCCGGAAATTAACGATTGAAGAGTTTTTTTGCCTGCTTTTATGAGTATTGCATCATTAATATTATGCTTCTTTGAAAGCAGGTGCATTTTTAAGAGGTGTACCTGCTTTTACTAGAACTGTTTTATCATTACGTATGTTTCTTTGACAGTAGATATGTTTTTTTAAAGGTTGACCTATTTTGATATACATTACGAGCGCAAACTTTGTCAAACGAGTCATTTAATTATTCACTATAAATATATCCTTGGAAACAGAGTAGTAAAATTTCTAATTTGAAAAGGTCATTTTTTTATTGAATGAATGTGTTACGTTTAATCTATAATTTATTATCATGTCAGAACATGATATTGTTTTTGGATGAGTTTTTTGACGTCAACAAGAAATGATGTTCTGACATGATACATTGAAATATGCATAGCAGATTTCATTTTAATCTTTATTATTCATGCTTTATTCAAATGCAATTTTTATTGGATGTTGAAATCTAATTCTATATTCCAATTGTCAAAAATAATTACAGTTTATTTAAGAAAGTTTATTAAATATTACTTAATTTTTTTATCCATTAAAACTGTTTTAAGCTTGGTACAATAGACGAAAATATTCTTGTTTTGAAAGTATTAAAATTGTTCTCAAACGTAATCAGCAAAATATTTGCATTTTTTAAAGGTATCCAAGCATGTTCGGGGAATAATTTTTTAAAGAAAAACATGATGTAGGCATACTTTAACCATATTTCTGTATTAAAGAGTACTAAAGACTAGCAATAGAATGTCAAATATTGACATTCTATTGCTAATTAATAATATTTCGCATTTAATAGAGTAAATTTAAGCGAATTCTTAAAAAATTCAAGAGGGCTACAATAAAAACTATTACTTTTATCCGAACAAAACGTAACCAAAGTAAACTACTTATTTTTCTCTAGGGACTGAAATACAAGTGTATGGTTATAATAATAAATAAAAATTTTAGCATCAGTCGAAGATTTATCGTGAAATTTTTAGTAAATTTATGAAGTTAATATTTAATCAATATGCTGTAAATTAAAAAATATTCAGTCACTTTCAATTCTTTTAGTTCATTCCCTAGAAAACAGTATAAGGGTTAAGTCTACCAAATTTCAAAGACATAAGATAATTATATTTTGAGTTATTTGATATGAAGCTATCAAAATATAAGTAAAGATCAATTTTGGGAAAATTGCATTTAAAGTATACAGCAACATGTTTAATAATAAATTTTGGGCGCACATGCTTAAAATTTACCACATTTTAAATCCACAATTTACCACATAATCCACAACACAAAATTACCACACAACTTACCACAAAAATCCAAAAGTTTACCACATAAAAATCTTATTAATATATTGACTTCTAATTAACGTAGAGACTAAAGTAAACCTGTTTTGGATAGCTCAAATGCTGGTCTATCCAATAGAAAAATTTTAATGATATTTTTAGCGAAAATCGGCCTTTCCCACGTGTTCGGATACTTTAAATGCAAAAATGAAAATTCATTTTTAATATTAAAGTTTACCTCATTACAGAGTGAGTTTTTAAAATTTTGTGGGAAAAAGAACAATTTAAAATCTTCCTTTTTGCAAATTTTGTCTCAAATCATTGCATAAAAAACACTGCTTTTCTTCCGTTTTTAAACATTATTAGTTCAATAATACTTTTTCGTTTTATTTATGGTTAAATATATTTTTGTATTAATGATAGGAATAATTCTTTTGTATTTTAATATGTATAATTCTTTTTTTTTTCATTTAGCTTCAGGAAAATTATATTCTTATTGAATCCAAGAACATAAATATTACAAAATAAATGAATTAATATCATAGAGCTGCTGTACTAATATATACCAGCTCTATGATTAATATACATCAAAGATAAGATTATATCTAAAAGGAAAGAAAAGTAAAAAGATATGTAATATCGGTTAATTTTCTTAAATTCTTTTAACGTAAAAGTAGTTTAGTATGATTTGCAATGCACCTGTATAAATAAAATGAGAAGGTAATAAAAATCTCAAAACAGCTGCAGAGTGATGCTCTGTTTGTTTTTTCAGTGTCGTGGAAGCGAACTTCAGCTGTTGAAAAAAGGTCATTGTTCCTATTCTTAACTCTTGTTCTTCTGCTCATGGAAAATGTTACGAATGGTGAGTGAAGACAAAATGTTTTGCTTACATTATATCCACGTAGTAATGGCACATCGCTTTTTCAAATTTGAATCATGACGAATTTCTTTTCTCATTCTCAATTACTTCAACTGTTTGAAATGGAAAGTTTTTTTTAAAATAAGGCTTTATATATATATATATATATATATATATATATAAAGTATTAAGTGACCAATGGATTGTTATATGGTAAACGTGAAAAGAATCTATTAATTCGCTAAATAATTCAGAAGACCGTATAAAGAGGTCGCTAGTGTGAACATTCCTACTAGCTGATTTGGTACATCATTTAATTACAAAATAAAATATTTATTACCACAATTCAATTATAATAAATTAAAAAAATAAAAAGAGAGAAATTTTTTTTTGAAATTTAAATAAATCATATTAAAGATATAGAGTATATAATATAAAATATATAGAACAAAATTCAAACAGACACATGTAATGATGTAATGAAATGTGTTTTTCCATACTAAAAATGTATAAGTTCCATACTAAAAGACTGTGTGTGTGTGTGTGTGCGTGTGCGTGCGTGCGTGTGTATAATATTTTAAACTCTTAATTTATATCCAAATTAATTTCTTAACTTTCAATTAAAGCTAACCCATAGTAACTTCATTCTAAAATATTCTCTTATTTCCTGATCCATTCTCCTTGTTCTAGTTAATTAATTCAACAGAAGCTGTGTAAAATTACTGAATCAGCTAAAAGCCAACTAATTCCCACACTGCTAGTGAGAGTTTGAAAATTGTCCAGCCAAGAACATTCCTTTAAAAGATCTCTGTGTTTCCCCTGTCTGTTTAGGCATGTGTTGTGAAAATTCCCCTCGAAATGTCATTGAAATATAAGCACTGCGATAAAATATTTTCTTTATGAAAATCTTATGGTATTTTAGTCCAAGGATAATGATTTCGCTCCTTCTTCTTTTCGCTTCTGCTTTTCTGCCGTGCTGTGAGTGGACGCGACTTGTCCGTGCTCTTGTAAATAATGCCTGCTTTCCATGATGGAATAAAACGAACTTAAAAATTCAACTTGTCTTCTCCATCTTTCTGCTTACAACAAATAATAATACATTACACACAAACACACACAAACACACACACACACCACATGAATTTTTTGATGGTGATTGCAATTTCAATCTCTTAAATTGAAATGGCACATTTGTAGGAAATACAGGAATGCGAAAAATGAGGACATGGGTTAACCACTCAGTGCATGCTTAATCTTTGGTTTGATTTAGTTACATTAATGTCCTTTATTTTAAAGCAATACAATATTTTGGGACGGACATCGTAATTTTGAACCATGGTCAGTTGACGAGGACGCTCCCATACAGCGTAAGGGCGTTGGTCCCCGATGTATTAAACGTGGACCAGCCCCACTTACACGACGGCTCTTCAGTGGAATCGGTTCTCAAACTTGAAGCCCTCTGGTTCCAAAGCGGAGACCTGATCATCAAGCCACTACGGATTTTTAGCCCCAAGATGTAACTGATAGAAAACACTTCGAGCCCTAATTTTTCCATATAGAGTATGATTCCCCTTTCGATATTTTATTTCACTTATAACTCATTCCAAAGTAATGGTGTAATAGACATTATAAAGACATCGACTTGTCACTCCTCTCCACGCCATGCTAACTCTGACTAGTTTCCATATTAATGATCGGTTTGGGTGTGGGATAATTATATTCACAGCATCTAGTATAGTTCTATTTAGTCGAGGTAAACAAAGATTCCGTGAGAGCAGTCGCTAAGGACTGTTCTAGGGATAAAAAATATAGATTATTTACTTCCACCAAAGTATTAGGAAGATGTATCTGTATATGTTTGCGAAGATTGATTACTGTTTGACAACAGATAGTAAAACCTTTCACGCTTTTGCGCATGAGTTAGAATGGGCTTGATTCTTCGAAATAGGGGGTGAGAGGAAAGATGAAATGAGATATTTACATTTAAGTAAAATCAATAGGAGTAAAGTAAAGTAAAATCAATAGGAGAAATCAAAGGTCAAAGATGAATATGGTAAATGTGGTCATTGTTCCAAGTTCCACCCCTTAGTGAGATGGAATCGTCGAAATGTGGTTGTCTCAGAATCCGTTAACGAACAGTACTACTGTGTAATCATTTTTCTGTGAATTAGTCTTTTTACGGAAAGGGGGAAAAAAGGCTTTGTCTGTTTATATTCTCAGAAATCATATTTTTCTTCTTTCAGTAGAAAAAGTAACTAACAATCACCTCCTGGATCGATTAGAAAGAATAGTACTAGGAAAACACTTCCAAATATATATTGGTGTTCATAAAGATAAAAATATGATACAAAATTTACTAATATACTTATAAAAATATATTGGATTCATAAATAAAAATAAGGCATAATGGTTTTACTATAATGAAAGAACAGATTCCATGCATTAGTGGCGGCATTCATTCGAAATGTATCACCTCTTGATGTTTACCTGTTTCCCTCTTTGCAGAGATTCTGGAAGTGGATGTTTGTCCTGGCTCCACCGTTGCCCTTCCATGTCCGGCCCTCGCCCCCATCCAGGCCAACGACCGCGCCCTCGCCGCCTTCTGGTACAAGGATGACCAGGTGACCCCTTTCTACATGGTGGACGCGCGTTCGAGTCCTTCGATCGACCAGGGCAAGCACCGCCAGCTGTCCGGCTTGGGAAACCGGGCCACCTTCAATGTGTCCACCAGTCCGGCCATGCTGTATCTGGACGTCGAAACAAAGGAAGATGCGGGCATCTACGTGTGTCGGGTGGACTCCTACAGGTCGCTAACCAGGACTTCCACTGTCAAGTTGATTGTGCTATGTAAGAACTCTTAACTGTATTATATTTATATATCATGTAACTAGCCAATATATTCAAAAGTTTGTCTAACTGTAGTTTTAATGCTGCCATGCATTAATTTTCATATTTGTTTTCAATGGTAGTTTTCATTGATTTGCGAAGATAATGAAAATTACAAAGTGATTTAGGTGTGAATAGCGGATGGCGCTAGGCCCGAACTCCCAATCTTAAGGTCAGTAGCCGAGTAACATATCCGTTGGGCCAAAAGTGCACTTCAAACCGAGGGATGTTATCTGGCTTATATGTATATCAATCGCCACAGTGAGATAAAATTACGTTTGTTACCTAAATTCATTAGTTTTAAACTCAATTATCAAAAACCCACGAGAATAACACGGGAGCTGTGACCTTTCATCTAGGGACCATCACCAACACCTACGCAGACCTTTGTCATGTGTGATATAACCCAAAACATGGAAATGCACCTTTGCATCCTTCCATACTTTGATAAGTATCATTTTTCTGATCAGACTGGCGCTACAAAAAAGGGCAATGTTATTAATGGTTAACAATGTTATGTTGATAATAATGAATCAAAAGAGATTCTATTATCGACATTTTTATACCTCCTTGAAGAACTTGACGAAAACTTTTGTCTGATGACTTCTCATCTGCTTACTCGGAATGTCTCCCTAGAGAGGTAGGCTATATAAAAAAGAAAAATTCAGAAGAGTTCATCGATACATCTCTCCCCATATTAATTTCATGTACTAATATGTGAAAATTATTCGTATTGACCTACTGCTCGTTTCAAAATCCTGAGACAACTTGTTTTCAAATATTCTATCTCACTAAGGAGGGAGACGTAAAAGAATGTGCACATTTCTGGAATTTAATTTATTGTTAAATATAAACATCTCCTTCTTTTCATCTTCCCTCTCACCCCTATTTTGTCGAATTAAATCCACCCGAACGCATGCGCAAAAAAGCAGAGAGTTTTAGAATCTGTCGGCAAGCAATACGCAGATGAATTTAGAGAAGCCATGAGTTCCGAATGGCTGGGAAGGATGCGTCTATATATCAAAAATCAGATTAATCCTTGAAAAACTTCAAATAAAGAATGCACTTTTGAATCCTTCCATAATTTGATAAGCACTTTCCTTCCAGATGCATTTGAGGAGGAAGGCACTTGAAAAGTATATATGTGATTAATAGAAATAAATGCAGATATAAGTGTGGAAAATGTTCTTGTAAAATTAATTTGGAAGGGATGAATCTTTGAACATTAATCCGAACCTCATTCCTTTTCTTAAACCATTGAATTATATGCTTACATTGCTGCCGGGTCTTCAAATAGCCTTATTCGGAAGTAAATCGCTATTTAACTGTGTTGAGATCACCTATGCATAAATCTTATCATATTTTCTCACTTTCTTTTTTACTGTGTATGTATTGTATCTATTTTTTTACAGCTCCCACTCCCAAGCTTTTCATATACGAAGGGGAAAAACTATTGAGTGACATCGCGGGTCCTTACAGAGAAGGCTCGGATCTGGAACTAACTTGCGAACTAACCGGAGGTGAGTACGTTTTGGGGAAATTTCAGCACCATTTTGGTAATGGTATGAAACCAATGTTGTTGCTATATAATACGAGCAGTGATTATAATGTACGGAGAATGGTGCTTTATTTTCAAGATTAAATTATACTGAGTGAAAACGCTTTGAAGATAAGGTTCTTTAAACTTCACCTTCATAAAGCTAAAATTAAAATATCGTAGTTCCTCCATCTTGGAACAAAAGAGTCATGAAAAATATATACAATGTGCTGTCACATTTTGTTTAGTAATACAAAGTGAATAAAATTTGTGTTGATTTCCTTCAATTGTAGTCATAAACCAAAAATTAATCCTCCATTTCAATGATTTTCAAGATTTTTTTTTAAATTACAGGCTGATTGAATTAAGCGAAAAACTGTTCTCTTTCCTTCTTCTTTTTTTTTATCTGTACAGAATATTGAAAAACCTAAGCTTGAAGCCAAAATATTTGGTCAGAATAGATTGAATAAATCAAGTTAATGTTTGCACAAATGGTGTAACTGGAACATGATATATAATAACTAGAACCTGCATGCAAAGGTTCTTGCATGGTAATATCCGTGGATGTTTCCAAAAGCTTGTCAGTACCAGTGGGAAGAATTGTGCTAAGTTGAAATTTTATGAGTCCCCAATAATTTTTGAGAACTGTTCAAACTTTTCCATGAAATTGTTTAAAATAATGTCGAACATCGAAAAATATGAAAATGCCCAAGGTTTGCTTTCAAATGTACACCAAAATCATCATAAATCTGTTCATCTTATTGAAACATATACTCAACCATGTTGCTGAAAAATTATCAGAAATGAGATAGAGCACGGCAGTGAGTCTAAGTCTGATTGAAAGAAGTTGTCTGATATTACTCATCCACAACTTGAATTAGGTCTTCATTTTACTCAATATACCTGTTGGAACTTATTCGAAAGGGTATGAATGATAATGCTAGAGATATTTTGCACTATCCACTCCTGGTACACTCATTTTCATCTATACGCCTACCTACCGTTTAAAAAATCCTGTAAACAAAAACAACACTTCTGAAATTAAAGAACAAATATTATTCGGAAAAACACACTATTTAAAAGGGACTTGATGTAAAAATTGGAGATACGAATGAATTATTTGCTAATGCTTTAAACAAATAATTGGGAACTTATTTATTTATTTTACATCTGATGAAATGAATTTAAAATATTCTTTATTTTTATTTATCATATTTATTATTACTTTTAGTTTGTTTTTCAAAAGAATTTTCAACCGCCCGATATTCTTTAACATTACGAGAAGAACAATGTTTTTGTTTTCTGTTTTTTTAATTTTACTTCAATATGATTAAATTAAATTAGCATGTAATAGTTATAAAGTTATTATTAAAGAGAAATTGTATACATTTTTTTTAAAAAAATATCTTGCTTAATGTTGTAGAAAGAGTGTTAGAAATTGACGTATTTAATTCTTTTGTGTGAATGGCATGAATTACAGCGTTCGGAATTTCGAGAAAAGTTTTTGAGTTTTGTTTCATACATTTAGACTAAATGTATATCTTACAAAAAATCTTTACCCAAATTACTTTTAAAGGTTATTTATTTTAATACTTTATTTAACGGTTTTTTGTCTAACGATCTTTTTGCTACCAAAAAATAATAATGAAGTCTTACAATGTTTTATTTATTTTGTTTTAATTCTGTGAATCGTTTGCTGGTAATTCTTTCCGGAAGTTTTTCGTTTTCTTGTGTTACATTTATCGTTTTATATAATTTTTTTATTTATTTGTTTGTTCCTTTGACCAATAAAGATAATTTTCTTGTGTTAAATGTATTTTGTTTCAAAATTTTGCTAATTTTTTGAATGTACCTTTTCCTAAAACTGTTAATCTTTACGATGCTGAATTCGCAGATTTTTTAAAGTTTTATTAGTTGTTTTCGTGCTTTTTTTGTCAAAAATATTAATTAATTAATTCCAAAAATTAAATAACGCTAAAATATTAGTTTGTTAAATTTATAGCGTTTAATAATTTTGTTGATTGTTTTTTTGTTCCTACTTCCAAAAATATACTTTAAGTAGAGTTAAATTTATCTTATTTTATGAAATTGCTATTTTTTTGTTTCTTTTTTCCAAAATATCTACTTTTAGTTTAGTTTTTTTTTTTTCATTTTATACATTGTTCGTTAAATTCTTTTCTCTAAATTTTTAGCTTTTACTTTGTTAGAATGAAAACCAAACAAATTGGTTTTGTTTTTATTCTGTAAATCGTTTTTCAGTTTACCAGTTAACTGCTATAACGTTACACTGCTTAATCTTTTTTATTCTAAAATTTGTTTGGTTATATTTTTTCTCGATAATCAAAATCAATCATTTCATTAAATGATTTTGTTCTAAAACATTAAAAATCGTTTGCTTGTATTTATTTCCAACAACTAAACTCTACTGCATCAAATTTATTTTGTTACAATTCTATATATTTCTATAAACAATTACTGTAATTGCTTCATGCGGGGAAAAATGGAATTCGACTGATTTGATCGAATCACGTTTGCTCATTCATATGAAAATTTGAAAAATTGGTTTCGTTTGCATGCTTTTGTTACCAATAAACTATTTTAAAGTTTCCAGAAATTAATTATCAGTTAATTGTTGAATTTATTTGCTATTTTATGCGAGTCTTATTATCTGGTAGAAAAATTGAGAGCAGATGGCGTTAAATTTATATATGGAATACGTATAACTCGAATCCGGCGGGTCCAAAACAAAATCCAAATTAAACCAGTTTGAGTTCGTATAACATTATATTGAAACAACGCATCAAAAGTAACGAATTCGAAGCTCACAGAACCAAAATAAAATTTCGATTTAGCTGAAAACTGGGGGCTTTTGAGAATTAGAGTGGAGCTTGGATGATTCGAAGCCAAAATAAAAATTCGAAAATTCAAATTGAAACAGTGTTTGAAGAATATTATGTTATAGCAACGAGCCAGATGAAAGTTCAGCTTGAAAGGTTCAAATAATTTACAAAATTATTATCAAAAATTAGAATAAAACAAAACTGTAAACCTTCAATATTATTTTATAACAACAAATCAGGAAAAATTTGGATTAAAATACTCAAATTGACTAGAGAGGAGCTTGGACGATTCGAAGCCAAAATAAAGATTCGAAAATCCAAATTGAAACAAACTGTGTTCGAAGAATATTATGTTATAGCAACGAGCCAGATGAAAGTTCAGCTTGAAAGGTTCAAATAATTTACAAAATTATTATCAAAAATTCGAATTAAACAAAACTGTAAACCCTTAATACTATTTTATAACAACAAATCAGGAAAAATTCAAAATAACTAGAGTGGAGCTTGGATAATTCGGAGCCAAAATAAAAATTCAAAAATCTAAATTCGGGAAAAAAAGCTGTGTTCGAAGAACATTACGTTATAGCAACGGGTCAGATGGAAATTTAGTTTGAAAGGATCAAATAATTTACAAAATTATTATTCAAAATTTGAATTAAACAAAATTGATGAATATTGTAAATCTTCAATATTATTTTATAACAACAAATCAGGAAAATGAATTAAAATACTCAAATTGACTAGACTGGAGCTTGGATAATTCGAAGCCAAAATAAAAATTCGAATTTTTCGAATTATCTAAAAATTCTAACTAAATAAAACAGTGTTTCGAGAACATTATATTATAAACAAATTACCAAAGAAAAATTAAAATTAAAATGTTGCATTGAACCAAGTTTCATGACAATTGATAAATGGATTCGAATTCCGCTACTTTATATGTATGAATTTTTCATTAAAAACGAAAAAGTAGAAAATAAATGAAATGATAATTTCCATTTTTTTAAGACTGTTCCAAACATATGTTTTCTTTCATTCAATTCATTTTATTCTTTCGTTCCTAACTGCGCTCCGCAGCGGAGGAGTCGCTTCCGATGCAGGTGCTGTGGACGATCCGCGGGCAGGTGGTGGACTCCACGTTCAAGGTGCTTCCGTCCGGGAAAATCCGGAACGACTACCGGCTAAGGAGCATCGAGCGCAACCTGTGGATGGTGGCGGTGACGTGCGTGGCGGCCAGAGGTCCCAACGTCACGCACCAGCCCTTCCTCGTCGCATCCGTCCAGCTGGATCTCTTCTGTATGTTAGTGTCCAAGCACATCCTCTTTTTTTATTCTTTTTTTTTTCAAGTTTTGTAATCAATACCAAAAACTATTAGTCTAAAGTGTTTGCCTAATATTAAGTATATGTTAATAATCAAAAATATCCGACATAAAAGAAAAGAAAATCTACGATCGCAACTTTCAAGTTATCATGTGATAACTTGATAACACACATGATAACATAAGTTATCACACACATTATAACATAATTATCATAACATAAGTTGCTAACACACATGATCACATGATAATATAATTATCGTAACGTAAGTTGATAACACACATGATAACATAAGTTATCATGTGATAACTTGATATATAACATGATAACAAGTTATCATGAGATATATTTCAAGTCATTATTTGTCAAACCGGATTTAATTGGTTAATTTAAGTCATTAACCAATTAAATCAGGTTTTAAAAAATCACGAGATTTCTCTATCGATCTCTAAACTTCTCTCTCTATATATAAGAATGCATATGTATAATGATAATTTTTTTAAACTTTCAATTTCAATTTTTCTACCTGACAAACATAATTTTGGAGCTCAGCCGATTTTGAAATGAAACAACAGCTGCGATGTTATTCTTCATCAGCCTTTTTAAAAAGGCATCTGCTGTCAAACAAGCACACGTAATAATTATGAAATACTGGTAAAAGCCGGTAAAAAATGTATGTGATTAAAAGATACTGATCAATATTGCCATTTATGCTTTATGCATTGCCTACGCGATTTCGAGCTTCAGTTATTCGTTGCCTTCAATTATTCAAAAACCCTTTACGAAAACAACATCATGTTCTCACATGATAATAATTATTTTGATATAAAATATATTTTAATGTTTAATATATATTCACTTTGTCCGAAAATATGGCAAAAAATTTGAGGTAATCTCTTCTTATCTCTATAAAGAATAAATAGTCCGTGTGTGTGTGTGTGAATTTGTATGAGTGCATGTGTATGCGCCAAATTCAACTGCAGAGTCAAGTAACCCTAACTATATTTGATAATTTTATAATTTTTTTCACTTGATTGCTTTAATATTTTGAATCAGATTTACAATGCTCGTCAATTCGTCGATAATGTTTCAAAAATTTTATGGTAGTGCCAGGATGATTTCGAGACTGCCATTATTTGAAACATTGGCGCTAGTTTTGGCGACAAAACACGAATTCAATTCAGTAATATGCTAGCAGTTGCCAAAGCACTCTTAAAACTCTCACAACTTTACAAAACTATACAAAATTCCAAATTGTGCAACTGGAGAGGCAGTAGAAGGTGT
>JAOUZG010007994.1:4985458-5028487 GCA_026289955.1 Argiope argentata | reverse complement strand
TGTGTGTGTGTGTGTGTGTGTGTGTGTGTGTGTGTGTGTGTGTGTGTTTATATATATACGATTCTAAAACCACACTTTTGTGCATGCGTTAAGATGGGTTTAATTCATCAAAATATGGGTGAGAGGAAAGATGAAAGGAAGAGATATTTGCATTTAGCGATGAAATAAAATCGGATTATTCGCGAACTGAATTAAAACAATACTGTCAGAAATGACAAAATGCTCACATACACACGGACAAAAAAATGAAAAAAAAAAGTATCTAATAAGGGGAAAATTAAAGAATGACAAAGAATTCGGGAAATGTGCTTATTTTCATGTGTCTCCCCTCCCCCATTAGCAAGATAGAATCGTTAGAAAGTGGTCATCTGTGAATACTGAAACCAACTGTACTTGCGATTTCTTGAAATTGTATTTCCCTTCATTTTTTTTCCTTTCGTGCTTTTTTTTTACGAAGAAGGTTATATTTTTTTAATGAACATGATTAAATCTGTTGTTGCATATGGCACTTGCCACAGACAAGCTTACTGATGAAGCCTAGAATTCTAAGTCGAATTTTTATCTATAGCTTCTGGATGTAAAGGCTCCTAAGCGCAGAAGTCTGATTTCTAGCTTATATTGGCAAAAAGGTTTCATTAAAAATTTGAAATCAAAAGGAGAAAAAAATATAATTCAATGAATCCGGCCTGAAGACTGAAGACTCAGGCAGGGATTCAAAACCAGGGAATTTTTCTGTGAGAGGTCTTACAATAGATAAAAAAAATGCTCTTTTGTTTTTGTGAGACAAATTAATTTCAAAAACCTCCTTTACTTGGGATTTTTGGGTCACGAGAGATCGATTTTTTGACTTATTGTAAGATCTCTCACAGAAAAAATCCCTGGTTTTGAAACCTTGCCTGAGGGTGACCCTTGAAAACGTCTTCAGGCCGGATTCATTGTATTATATTTTTTGATTTCAAATTTTTAATGAAACATTTGTGTTAATTTAGTTCTTTTCATTTGTGTTCTAGTTGTAGAGGCATTGGCGCTCTCTAGATACAATGTTCTTTTAGATATTATGGTTTAGAATAATCTGTTTAGGTAAATTAATATTTTTTGTTTTCTTTGATATGATATTTTCTAGCTTACATGATGATGACACTCTCACACTAGCTTTCACAACCCCTTTTTACAGTAGAACTCTTTCACACACTTCTTAGATAGAACACAAGGAAAAGGGCAACCATGCCCGCACCAGTACCTAGGTCATAAGGTCAGCTGATTAGATATAATAATATTAAATCTTTCAAAGTATGAATATCCAAATACGATATGTAATTCAACTGGTAATGAAGTAAATGATAGTAAATCTGTGTTCCATAAGAAGGAATGAAGATGTGTTCTCCGTCTTACGCTCCAGAAACGCGGTTCGTAGCTTTTGCCGGGTTAAACAGAAACTAGGATCACGAATATCACAGAAAATATCACTTTAATAAAGGAAGGAAACATCTCAGTTCCATACTTGCACTAGATTGTTAACTCCGTGGAACCGACGATTGCTCCTGTTCAAATTCTTCCTTTATTATTTTCATCCCGCTATTAGTATTCAGAACATTATTTTAGTAATTTACCAACTTCGGGCCTCCTCAGCCGCGGGGCTCTCTAGTACATGGCATCCGTCGTATCCCCACGATGGCTGACCCTGGATGCAGCCATAACAAATACAGGCATCAGTACGCCGTTAAAAATTACATTACTGCACATTCCGCTTCAAGCAGGATTTACCAGAGAGAGAGAGCCGTGCGAAGAGTAGCAGCAGTCAGATTTGGCGATGCGAATAGGTAAACAAATTGGCGACATCCTAACCGTCCGCAATAAAGTAAGAATACCCCCTGAAATAATTAAAATTACTCGAAATAGAAGCATATAATCAAAGTAAAATAAGTACGTAACAAATTCAATAGAAATTTATGGCATGAAAATTCTTTTATTGAAAAAGAGCTCGCAAAATATCTTTATTTACTTAGAAGTTTATTAATTTATTTATTATAGTCTTTAAAGATATAAATAAATATGTATAGATTGAAATAAAATTGATTTTTTTTTCTTATCTTAGTATAAATACAATTTTAATAACTTAAAATCATAATTTTGCGTGTATTCTATTGTTTCGTTTTCCTGCACCAGATGGCGCTCTCCTAGATTTCTGTTGATCGTATTTCAGACAGGAATAGACAGCTTTATTGATCGATTTTACAGCTGGATTAGGCCCTGCAGAGGCCTTTCAAAATACATCTTCAAAGGCTTGCTCTCTTGTCTGTCACTTCTTGCATCGGACTTCTTTTTTAATGATATTAATTATTCTTGCAAATTATTCAAATATTCTGATTTAGCATTTAATTATAGGTCTTTTCCGAAAGAATTGGTTTCAGTCTTATTCTTATAAAAAATAATCGATTGAAATTTTCAACTAAATAGGAAGAAAAACTTTTGAGCTCATTCGAAAAATTATTTAATTATAGAATTTGACTTTTTACAAATATAAAATATATTAGATTTAGATATTTTAGCCAACTTAATATAAAATTTGAAAAGGATAATTAAATAATTTTTTAGAATGCAGTGGACACTTCATTTGAATTTGAGTCAGTACGAGTGTATTGGTCTTGTAAATTAAGTGAAATCATAAAATTAATATGCTCAGAAAATATCGCACAAGAACTATCGAAATTTCGGAGCAATAACTTAAAACTTAAACTTTTTTTTTTAAAAAAAATCAGTAGTTTTAAGTTTTTACATTGGTTAATTTTGATATTTCAAACTCAAACTCCAAGATTAATCCCAATTTTTGTTTCAAAAGGGTGGAAGTATGTAAGAATATTAATTGGAGTGCTTTCGAACAAATTTGGAACGCATGGAAAAATTTTCATTCACGTTATTTATCGCTATTAAATATTATATTAACCCCCTAACCCATAAATAAATTAACATAATGCTTTGCAATTTTTTGTGTCCACTTCTATAGTGTTACTCTTAATGCATGTAAAATTTCAAATGACTAAGGTGAAAATTTCAAAAAGTCATTTAAAGTTCCCTGGTCGCCTTAATAGTTTGAAAAAAAAAAAAAAACAGACTTTTGGATTTCTTTCTCAACATCATATTTACATCGTTGTAACGCTGCATATTTCATGACCTGAGTATTTGACACTTTTAAGCTAAATTAGCAAATCAAAAAGAGAAATAATAATAATATAATGAATCCGGCCTGAGGACTTTTTCGAAGGTCACCCTCAGGCAGGGATTCAAACCAGGGATTTTTTCTGTGAGAGATCTGACAATAAGTCAAAAATCGATCTCTCGAGATCCAAAAATCCCAAGAAAAAGAGGTTTTTGAAATAAATTAGTATCACAAAAATAAAGGAACATTTTTAAAGTAAAAAGATTAAAATCACACAAAACGAAACCAAAACTTACAAAACAAAACAAAAAATTAAAGTTTTTAGAATCCAAATGGAATTAAAAAGAAATTGGGAAATCCAGGAAGATGAGCTTTTGGTGATAATCAATACAACAGAAATACAAAAACTTTAAAACACAAAATGTTAAAATCAAACATAGCAATACAACATAGATTCAAAACTAAATATATACAAAACTAAATATACCCGTATTAAAAGCACACAAAACAAGCAAAATAATTTCACTAAAAGGTTTTTAGAATCAAATTAGAGTAAAAGATAAATACTCAAACCAATCACATTACATCTTTTTACTTTAAAGATGTTCCTTTATTTTTGTGATACTAATTTATTTCAAAAACTTCTTTTTCTTGGGATTTTTGGGTCACGAGAGATTGATTTTTGACTTATTGTCAGATCTCTCACAGAAAAAAATCCCTGGTTTGAATCCCTGCCTGAGGATGACCCTTGAAAAATTCTTCAGGTCGAATTCATTGTATTATTATTATTATTATTTCTCCTATTGATTTCAAATTTTTGCCAATTTAGTTCATTTCATTTGTGTTTTGGTTGTAACTGCATTGGCGCTCTCTAGATACAATGTTCTTTTAGATATTACTGTTTAGGTAAATTTATATTTTTTGCTAATTGTTTTTCTATGAATGACACATTTAAGATTACTTCATCAGTTCTTCGAGATTGATAAAGTAACCTACCTATACAGTAACCAACCAGACGACGGCTCAATTTCAGTAATTCCCCCTGCTTTCAAAAAACCTAATTTCTTTGATAAGAATAAAATATCTGCAGTTTTTTTTTTTCTTCTTTAAATACACAAATTTTACTTCAGCGATTAATTATTAAAACTGCTTCAAGAGTGGGAAAAAAAGGAGTTTCTAGATCGGAGATCTGAACGTGGTACAAATTCTTCTTTTTTTATCTCCCATCTTTATGAGGAGGGAGCAGAGTGGTTAGTTAACCCGAGAATAACTGTTACAATGTCGCTTTCATCGCAATGTAAACATTGTGGTTAGTGCTAGTACTCAAGACGATCACAATTTGATAAAGACGTAAAAGCTATCAGTTAAGACATGCGATTGCAGAGCAACTCTCCGTATTGTTGTTGTTGATCGAAACGCTTCGGATTTTGAATGAAAAATTTTAATCATTTTTCTCGGTCACTTGTTGAATCAAGAGTATGACTTTTTAAAATCCAGTCCTTGATAAATTATAAACATTTATATAAAAGTCCCTATGAACTCGAAAAATGGTTCAAAGTTTTTATTACATATTTTGTCAGAATTTCCAATGATTGTAAAAGTTGTGTAAAAGTCTTGAGTGGTCTCCCCGAAATTTTCTCACATATTCTCAAATAAAGATCGTGGGAACTAGGGTAAGACCGCGAATACTTTGCATGGTATTGATGAATGATGGTCACTAAATATAGATGTTTAAGCGTGAATCTAATATTTTTACTGAATTTATCAGAGAAATATGAATCTTTGACGCTTTTTTTTGATGAATGATTGACACTAAAAAATTATACCATGTTTCTTTTATAATCATAATTGATTGAATCGCATTTATTTAAATAATTTTGATTATGAGTTATTGGTTTTATATGCAAGTGTAAATAAACACAACACCGCTTCATGCCCCTGCAACTATAAACACCAGGTTATTTAAACAGTGTCATGAGCTTGAAGTGGAAGATATAATGAAAGTGACTGTTGTTAGACGTCACACAATTATTGGTTAGAATTTAATAAGGGATTTGTTTTGAATTAAAGAAAGCTGGAGACAGTGAGCTGTTTGAAATTTAAATGGAAAGTGGCTTTGTCTAATTAAGGTAACTATTGGAGATAAACTGAAGACTTATGCTAGTTCACATAAATAGACTTATAGTTTGTTTGAGATTAAAAATTTCTGAGAAATATTGCTAAAATAAAAATGAAAAATTTAGGGACGAGGACAACAATAATAAAAAGGAAAAACACAAAAAATACAAATAAAAGGTATGTACAAACACAAAAAATAACAGAAAAAAAGATATGGATTTGTAGAGCTACTCTTATAGATAGTGTTCTTAAAATCTTAACAAATGTCTGTTTTCTTCAATGTGACGAATCATTCTTCGAATTTTCATCCTGGATCCTTGGGAAGAGGCAACACTACGGAACCAAGCACGTTCTAGTTCAGGTGTTGGCTTAGTCATATGGATGGAGGAAGTCGGCAAACATTCTGTTGCGTAGTGGATCGGCTTAGCATCAAGATTTCCGAACGATCAGCAGTCGTTTGACAAATTTGCCTCAAAATTTGATAACTATGCTTCAAATATTAAGCCTGTATACCAAATTTTATTTGTCTAGCTCTTTGTGTTTTGTAGTTATGGGATTCACATGTACAAAAACACCCAGACAGACGGACTTCATGTGAATGGATTTCATTTAAAATTTGACAAAAATCTACAATTGTTAGGCAATGTACCAAATTTCACCCATCTAACTCAAATCGTTATTTAGTTATTGTATTCACAGATAAACAGAATAATTCCATAAATATGTTTTTCGGGCTCAGAGGTGTGTGTTAAGCGTGGAGATTCGGCAGAATCTTTGTTCCGAAATTTTTTCAGATTGCAATGTTACTATACTTCGTATGTGAGAAAGTAAAAAATCGAAGACAGCAAAATTAATTAAAAACATTTCATTGCAGTTTGCAAAATAAGAACATTTTTTTTTTTTTTTTCAAATCATAATACTTTGGATTAGGGTTTGACGGTTTTTCAAAACCGGTTTTAAAATACCGATTTTTTAAAGTAAATTTATCACATTTAAAAAACCGTTTTTTTAATTAAGAAAAACAGTTTTCCTGAATATCTGAATATACTTCTTCAAAAAAAATATACAAATATTTTAAATTTTATTGGTTGGAACGATTCATCTAGAGCAGCTTAAGGCTTAGGGTGATGAGATTAACAAGTGAGGCTATATTTGAACTTCTTTAAAATAAATTCAAAGCTTAAACATTGAAATAAGTTTGAAATTATTATATGCTTTAGAACTCATACAAGAAAGAAATTAACTAGAATTAGTAACTCCTTTGCTGTATTTGCAAAATCCACAAAACATTTCTAGTTCATCGAAGAAACATAGTGTACTTGCTTTAGCTTTAAAAAAAACTGAAATTATTAAATTATGTAGGAAGATATTGTCTGGAATATTTCCAAATTCTTATGCTGAAATCGAGTCTGTTGAATTGCAAATCGATGAAATAACTCATCCAAGTAACGCTTTTTTAAAAAAGGACACGCAAAAAATCCATTCTTAAATTCTTTGAAGACCCTGAAGAAAACTTTACTAATCTCAAAGCCACTGAAAGGAGAATTTTCATTATTTGAGGCAGCGGATAAAAGAACAAAAAAACTGAGATTTGTTATTTGATGCTACAAAAACTATAAAACCAAGCTCAGAAGCTAGTGAGCAATTATTCTCAATTTCAGGCAATACTGTGTCTAAAATAAGAACAGGAGTTAATCATGCCGGCTTTCTGGCACAGTTCTGGGAGTCCCGGTTAGGGCATGGTTATTCTTCTGTGTGCTATCTGTGAGATGTGTAACTGTTCCCCCCTGTAAAAAGCGGCTGTGCAAGCAAATGTGGTGAGTAGCTAAGTCGTACTCTTGGCCCTAGTTGGCGCTGCTTCGAAAACAAGAGAAGCTCCTTTCGGCTTAAATCTGCTGCTGTATCAGCTTGTCCATGGCAAGTGCCATAAGTAACAACAACAACAGAGTTAGTCACGATTCAATGGACATTTTAAGTTTTTTTAACTCCTATTTTTTGAGGAGAAATTAAAATTAATGAAAATAATATAAATATTATTTGAAATTTTGTTTGAGTTTTCGTTATTTTGTGTAAGCAAAATGTATATGTAATCCATTATTCTTTTATATTTTGATATTGATTTCGTTTTGTGTTATTTTATAGAAATTAAATTATTTTTTTCCCTTTTTTTGACAAAAATTTAAAATTAGTTTTTTGTAAATATTAAATTCGAAAACTGGTTTTTCCGAAAGCCCGGTTTTGTATATACCCTACTTAGGGTTTCTTGAACTCTAAAGAAACTTATTATAAATTCATTGTATCGTCGGTTTTTAAACAGATTCTTTAGAAGCCTGATTTATATTTAAAAAGAACCTGTTTCAAAAGCGTCCACTTCCATTTAAGTATTTTTACTTTAATTTATGAGTCACATATGCTTAAAAAATTTTTCCACATCTCCGAAAAATCTAATGAACATAATTGTCATTGGCGAGGGATAAAACTATCTTACTCTTTAGTTTAAATAGCCCCATAAAGCTGTTGTTGTTGTTGGTGTGTGTGTGTGTGTGCGTGCGCGCGCGCGCGCGCCATTTGACCTTTCACTACAAAATTTCACTCATATATACTATGATGAATAGAAATCTGTCCTTTTGAGAGATTTTTTAAATGTTCAATTGCTATTTTAATTAATAAAAAAATTCAAGTGAATTTTGGAATTTTTATAAGACAGTGCCCCAAAAATATTGAAAAAAATTAGTTTCACACTGTTTTCAAAATCAATTTTTTTCTTTTAATGATAATTTTTATTTCTTTTTAATGGCTCTTTTAATTTTTCCTGAATTTTTAGTATATATATATATATATATAATTTTGCCGTATTTCTGGCATAGATTACATTATATCCTTGAAATTCAAACCGTGTTCAACATTTTATCAAGTATTTATTGCCGGGTTTTTTTCCTTTGGTGAAAACTAAAGAAGGATTCTATTTAATTTCTGAGCAATTTACAAAATAATAATAATAAATAAATAAATACAGTAAAGTTATAATCCTGTGAAATTAAAAGATTGATGAACCATAAATTTAATCTTTTAATTGTTCTTTAATAATATGGATTAGGTAACTCTATCAAAGAGGTTTATGTACACAAGGAACAGAACATGTGTAAGAAAATTAAAATAAATCAGCTTTAAACTCTAGAAATTTAGACTCATATCTAAACTGTTAATTATATTATATCAAAGGAGTTATCTTAGTTATATTTAAGTGGCTTAGTAAAAAAATAAATATAACTGATATTCGGACGAACCAGCCGGTCGTTAATAATGACTAATTAATAATGAAAAAGAACCAGTTAGTCTATGAGTGTGTTTCCTGGCGTACAACAGATAGACCTTCAGAACTTAACTTACTAAATTTGTCACGCATATATCGTGGAAGATGGGAATGTGTTCCTCTGAGTAATGTTTCCGAAATTTTAATTATTTTAGAGTTACACTCCGAAACTCTTACAGCACAAAACGGTATTGTAATGGTTACTATCTGAGTACTTAAAAGAAAATATCTCTGGGTAATTTGAAATTAAAACATTTAATGAACATAGACAGTTTTGCATTACAAATAAACAGAGACAAACAATTAAACATTTATAGTTACAAAGCATATTAATGGGACAAGATAAATCTAGCTCTTTACTCGAGGAAAGTCCGACTCGCTCTGGGGGGGGGGGGGAGTTCTCTTTTAAGCCACCAGGAGGCGGCTTGATTTTCGCCTTACTAGATCCTTTTTTGTACAACTTTTTTTTTTCATTTCTCATGAAAACGTATCGTGCCGTTTCTGATTGTATTATTTTAATCCAAGCTGCGAGCAATCCGAGTTTATTTTATTGTTAAATGTAAACTTCCCCTCCTTTTACCTTTCCACTCACCCCTATTTTGACAAATTAAACCCATCCTAACGCATGCGCAAAAGCGCAGTGGATTTTAGAATCAGCTGTCAAGCAATGTGTCTATCAAAATGTGTTTAAAATAGTTTGCTATGGAAGCCATTATATTATAAACTAGAATCTACATCCAATTGAAATTTAATGTAGCCAATAATCTGCTCAGTCGCCAACTATGGTTAACTGACAAATACCTAAAGAATTTCTTCGCAATTTTCCCAAGGCAATATTTTTAATGATTCTTTGTCTTGTTTTACGCAGTGCGACCTCTGGACGTACGCATCTCACCCTCCGACGGTACCTGCCGAGAGGGGTCCGTCCTGCGTCTGGTCTGTCGGACGTGGGGATCGCGACCTCCAGCCGAGATCACCTGGTGGATGAAGAGCTTCCGGCTCTACAACGTGTCCGGACACCGATTCGAGCTGGACGCCTCGTCCAGCACCCTGAACCTCGTCCCGATGGCCAGTGACCACGGGAAGGTGATAGTGTGCAGGGCCGAGAACCCGAAGCTGCCCGGGGTGTCGATGACAGACAGCGTGATGCTAAACGTTACTTGTGAGTATCAAGTTCCCGTATATACACATATATGTACTGATATTTTAAATTCTTACTTTAAATCCAGATTAATTTCCTGACTTTATATTTAATTTAGCCCACCGTAAATTCATTCTAAAAATATTCTCTTATTTCCTGATCCATTCCACTTGTTCTAGTTAATTAAGTCAACAGAAGCGTTGTAAAATTGCTGACTGGGCTTAAAGACAACAGGTTCTCACCCTCCGTGTGAGAGATTAAAATTGACCATCCGGGCACATTCCTTTAAACAGATGCCTGTTAGGCGTGTGTCGTGGAAATCTCCATCGAAATCTCATTGTATGAGCACTGTGAAAAAAAAATATTTTTCCTATCAAAATCTTGGTATTTATGACCAGAGATAATGATTTCCCGCCCCTTTTTTGCACTTCAGCTTTTCGTCATTCCGTTTTGTGTTGTTCTATGTTGTACCCGTCGCTTTTACTTATACATTATACCTGCTTCCCGTGGTGGAATAAAGCGAACTTAAAAATTCAGTGTCATCTATGTCTGGGAAAGCACCTTCTTCTTTCAACAAATAATAATAGTGCATTACATATATATATTCAGTTTGTATATACATGGGGAATATAATTAATTTTCTTTTACAAATAAACAGCCAGGCAAAGCATCGAAGGTAAAGATGTTGAAATCTTTAGTTAGTTTAGTTATATTTACGTCACGTTGTAAAGCGACACGAGGTCTATATGGGGACGAACTTCATAATTTTGAACCTTGGTCAGATGGCGAGGACGACAGCTGAGCTGGCAGCCCCCTCTCTACACCCACCAACAGGAGGACGTTTGCAACTGACGGAATTAGCGTGCAACAGATTCCCTTACACGACTGTTCGGAGGAATCGGGTCTCGAACCTGAAACCCCTACGGCTCCCTAGCCAAGACCTTACCACCAAGCCACTGAGGCCCTTCCGAAATCTTTATAGTTGCTTCCCTAATTTAGAGAAGAAAGAGAGTTTTACAGAATGAACAGAACTGAAGATCTGTTCAAACTTTTCTGTGCTAAATGCCGAAATGGAGGGCACCTAAAACATCGCGATGGTTTTCAGCAGTTTATGCAATTTGTCGAATCTGTGAGATATCCGAAGAATGTAAACTTTCAAACATTACTTGTAGTTTGTCCATTCTTGACATCTCATTATATTGACTATTTTTATTCTATTCTTCCTATTCGATTCGATTCTTTCTATTCGATATTCAATTGATTCTTCCTATTTGATATTTGATTCGATTCTTCCTATTTAATATTCGATTCGATTCTTTATATTCGATATTCGATTCGATTCTTCCTATTCGATATCCAATTGATTCTTCCTATTTGATATTTGATTCGATTCTTCCTATTTAATATTCGATTCGATTCTTCCTATTCGATATTCGCTTCGATTCTTCATTTTCGATATTCGATTCTTTATATTCGATATTAGATTCAATTTTTCATATTCGATATTAGATTCGATTCTTCCTATTCGATATTTGATTCGATTCATCTTATTTGATATTTGATTTGATTCTTCATATTCGATATGTGATTCGATTCATTCTATTTGATATTTGATTCGATTCCTCCTATTTGATATTCGATTCGATTCTTCTTATTTGATATTCGATTCAATTCTTCATATTCGATATTCGATTCGATTCTTCATATTCGATATTCGATTCGATTCTTCATATTCGATATTAGATTCGATTCTTCATTTTCGATTATATTACCTAATCTTAAATCCTTTATATTCAATATTTCAATTTTATGCATATTCTTGTAATCTTGGAAAGAATATTAGTGCAATGCTACTAGAGTCGACCTTCTCTATGAAGAGACCCGGGTGCAAGAAGCCAATTGGAGCCCTACATTTTTTTCAAAGTCGAAAAATATGCAAATACGAACACAAATTAAAATTGCATGTCTGTTTGATGCGTGATGCTATTAATTTCTTGCGGAAAACTAAAACTTTTTTGCAATTTCTTCGTTGATGCAAGTGAATTGAAGCATTGTGTGCTCATTCTTGACCGAAGACAATTGTTTATTAAGTTTAATTTGCTGAAAAAGCTCTCACCATTTATTATAGTTGCTTTCAATACAAAGAAACGTTTTAATACAGTTGATACATTTAGAAATAAATCATTATAATTATTAATCAATGTGTAATTGTTCCCGTTAACTTTCTTTATCTCTTCTTTCCTTCTCGTTATTACCTTTCGTAACATTATTTCAGTTCTTGGTCATTTTGGGGCCCCTCAATCATTGGCCCCCGTTATATAGCATCGCCGCACCCTCTAGATGGCCGACCCTGAAGGCAACGTTCAGTTTCCTTGGATGTGATGGAGACACGTTTGGGTTGGGGTTTGGGGGGGGGGGGGATTTCTGTAAAGTAATCATAATAGGGGGTTAAATCTTGAATCTATGATTATTTATTCACGGAAATAAGTTTTTTTTATCATTCCTCTATACTTTTTAAATTACTTTTTTAACAAGTTTGTCTTTTGAATTACCTGTGATAATTAGTTTGTCTTTACATTTTCCTTCGTTTCAGTTCCTCCCAAAGTAAGCCTCTCCCTGAAGACTTACTCCAGCAGTTCTCTGTCCGAAGGAGATACAGTCGCTCTCATCTGTAACGTCGTGTCCAATCCAGCCGTCGGCCCCGTCCTCTGGAGCTTCGTGCAGGAGACGTCCGTCGCCCCTCCCCACCGGAGTTTCCCCCTGGAAGGATCGCAGACCCTTGTGCTGGAGCGCCTGCAACCGTGGCACAAGGGCAGCTATCGATGTAGGGCCACCAACAGTGAAGGCGTCGGCGAAAGCAATTCCCTCTGGTTGGCTGTCAGACGTGAGTGACATTTTGGGGGCACTTCCCTTTTCATTGGGAGAGGACATCACCCTTAATCCTTAATCGACCTTTAGCCTAAATGGTTCCCCCCTTTTAAGAGCAGCTGATCAAACAGCAATCCACTTTTAGCTCAATTCAGCTTGGGGTGGAGCAAGTAGGACATGTGTCCTGAGGGCCGTTACCAGAGGATACAAAATAGTTAAAGACTTAAGACAGATTTCATATTTTTAGCTTAAATCTTTTTAGAATTATTGAAAAAAATATTTCCAACTAGTATTAGATAATAATATATTAATCTCATATTTTGTATATAAAGTTCAAAACAATACTAGGTACACAGAAGTGATGCATATTAGGAATATAAGATACTTGGTATCAGTTTTTGGACTTGATTGATAATTAAATCGTCTTCATTCGTTTTCTAGAATGTTTCCATTCGTTTGTATGAGAATTCTATATCATTCTCATGAAAAGAATTAGGGTGATATAACCCGGTTAATCATTCTATCTAATCCACAATTTTAGTATGTGTTGTTATAGTATTCGTTCATAGATTCTTAATCCCAGTTCACGTAATGATATACATAGGACTGAAGAATTCCCATCTATTCCTATACTAATCGTGTCAGCAGAGTGCTTTGTTTCATTTTGTCATTTATTCGTCAGCTATTGTTAAAATCAAGGTATCTGGCAATCCTCATCAGTCCTTCTTCTGAGCCGACGTCCTGGCACAGGAATAGCGCATCTCCTTCTTGATCTGGGCGTCCAGGGGTCAAATCTCGGTTGGGCATGGTTGTTCTTCATGTGTCAGATGTGTGAATGTGCCCCCCCTGTAAAAGGGGGCTGTGCAAGCGAATGGGATGCGTGAGTAGACGTACTCTTGACCTTTTATATATATTGTAACGTTTTGGCCGAGGCTACTGGTGAGTTGGGCCGAAAACAAACTCAGGTCTTGGAGAAATAAAAATCTATTTATTTCCAGCTATAATACACATATTTTTCACACAGATACACCTTCTTGATTAAGTGTTTTACAAACAAATAGGTAATTCAGTTCAGAGTTCCACAAGGGGAAGGTGCTGTGCTTCAGATAAGTGAAGATTCTCTCTCGGAAGTGAAGAGACATCATGGAGTTCTTGAAACTCCAGTAAGATTCAGCCCGAGGTCGGCATTCTCTGCTCGTCGATTGACCTGCTGAGATTTCTTGACACTTAAGGTGAAGAACTGGCTGGAAGAGCAACTCTGAAGACAGCTGTTCAACTAATTAGAGGTTTCCCCAAAATTCGGATTATTCACACTTCAGTCAAGACGCGGAATGGTTCAAATTCCGATGAACTACACGTGGGCTCGGCTACAGGGGGCGGCTGCCTACGTCACTCCAAATTCTCTCCTGAGAATTTTACACAGAATTCCAAGCTGAATTCTCGATCCAGTTACTAGCTGTCGCTTCCTCCGTCGGCGCTCTCTCTCTCAGTTGGCTCCCTCTTCCTCTCGCTCCTGCTGTCGGTTCCCTTTTTATCTCGGTCTCAAAGGCCGACCCTCGGTGGCAAATGACCAATCAGGATAATTCTCAACTTTCATTGGAGCATTGACCTAAGTTATCTTCCAATCACAAGAGAGGGGAAAACAGCGACTAGCAAAGAGGCGTCTTGGCTCCGTCTTGTCTGCGGATTTTCTCAAGAAGAATCGGAATGCCATCTGCCGCTGCTCCCCATTGTGCCGGCTTGAAGGGCGGGCGTCTTTTATCTATCGACAAAGACACGCCTTCTTCTTTCCCTCGTTTGTTCCAACACATGTCCAGTTCAGTGAAGACCTAGCAAGTCTCCCTGACACTTTAGCTTGGCCACGGTGCTTAAATTTGAATACCGGGTGTCTGCATTCTCCGCATTTTACAAATTCCTCAGCTGTCTGTGGTTGCTTTCCCGTGGGAACGCAGTTTGCTATATTTCTACTTGTCACTTATCTGAAGACGTCACAATATATATAAAACCTACTTTTAGATTTATTTGTTTCTGTTCTTTATCGCAGATCGTCCCATTTGCAAAGCAGGTCAGCAAGTTTCGTACGGAGCTTATTTGGGTGAGACGCTGAGCATCCGCTGCGAAGTGGAGGCGGAACCTGCGACCGTGTCGTTCCACTGGGGGTTTTCGAACACCGTCATGCAGCACAGCAACGTGTCTTTCGTGAACAGGGGCCTGAAGAGCGTCGCTACGTACACGCCCACAGACGACATTTATCTGGGGTCGCTGTTCTGCTGGGCCAACAACAGCGCTGGAGAACAACATGTCCCCTGCACTTTTACCGTTTTTAAACCAGGTAATTTACATAAAATATTGTTTGTAAAATATGAGACTATAATCTCTTACAGACAGCAATGGTGTTAATACTTTAGGTATAAGCCCGAGAGTCACTCGGGTTGTCGCTTCTAATGAGCAAGGCTGTGAACCTTTGGAGATAAATTTTTAACCCATTGATCTGTAAAAGTACAAACGTTTAGTGACTTTTCAAATATAATCTAAGTACCATATATTTTTTAAAAAAAATATAGATAAGAATAGAAACCGAGAAAATATTGAGGAAAGAACTTATTGTGAGCTATGTGGTGTTGCTTCTTGTGCAAATCCTTGCTTTGAAAAATAACCCCACAAAAGCAAATCTTACTAAATAATGTTCATTTTCAAATAAAACTTATATACAGATACATGTGTAATAAGCATTTGGATAAGTTTTTAATCAAATCTATGAAACATTTTATGTTAAATGTAATGTTTTTTGTATGCGGAATTTTTTTATGTTGAATTTTCAATATTTTTTTTCAATCATTTCTTACTAAATATTAATTTTTAGAGTACTTAAGATGTCATTTCATTATGAATGAAATTAGTTTGACGTTTATAATAAAACATTTTAAAAATATTTCTCTTCTTGTTAATTTTTTAATCATAAAATGTTCTAAACTCTTCAGTCCGGGGAAGAGAAAGTGATCGAAATAACTGAGACCTAAAAGTGTTAAGAAAAAAAGATACAAATTGAATTTTCCTTTTTGAATCAATCCATAAAGTATTGATAAGATGACTCATATAATGACAAATGATATAATTATTCAAATTTAAAAATATATGATCAAATAACCACATTTAGAAAATAGCAGTTCACCTGAAATTTCTGGCTGTTATACAATTAATACAGAACTTATTTGTTAAAATTCCACCTTGTCGTCTTAATTGATGAGGCTTAACATTATGAATTTATTGGAATCAGTCAATAAAGTCAGTAAATCGGTCAATTTAGCAGTTAAAATGTAAAAAAAAAAAAATTAAATGACAATTGTAAATTCTATTTCGGAATTATTGTCCAAAGAAAGAGGCTCTCCTTCCTCCCTTCTCTTCCATTTTACCATTTGGAGAGGGGGCGGGACTCGAATGAAGGTTAAGATGGAAATAAATTAAAATCATTTTTATGCGATAATACTTTTGGAACTTAAAGTTGAGAAATAATAAAAATTACTTGCTTTTTATTAATAAAGGTTAATCAGTTCTTTGAAGAGTTAAGTGTCCTTTCTTTTGTCTTGAAGAGCACGTATGCCAAATTCTTACACGTTCGAATGAAATTTTTAATTTGTGTAAAAGATAAGTGAACATTAATTTACTGTTCGTTTCCGTATCCTAAGATATCGTTGATTCTACCACGCTAAGGGGATGTGGTATGGGACAATGAGTGGATTTCCAGAACGCTTCGATTTCTGCACCATGAGAAGCATTTTCGTGCAGTTTTTTTTCCCCATATATAACTCAAAATTACGTTTTGATTGCTTATATGGTTGGCTCATTCAAATGACAAAAAATGATCAGGCTGACGCGAAAAATATTTTGTAAAATATCATTGTAAAAAGATAATTTACTGTTGTTAATCGCAAAATGTTATCAAAAAATTCAATAACAATTTTTTTTAAATATGTCTTAACCTAAAAAATCATTATTTTGTCAAAAAAGCCCTTTAAGAACAGAAATTTTCCTTTTATTTATCATCATTTAGTATTTCAACTTCTCACAGCAAGTAAAAATTGCTCTAAAGTGTTTTTATTGTGAATTTATTACCTCTTTTTCTGACAAGAATTGGATGCCAATCAAAACCAGTCTGGTGTACGTGAGGAATATCCTCTTTTGATGTTGTTGTTTTCACGTTTTATACATCACAAATCTTTTCTAATTAGTTTTTTTTAAAAAAATTTAAATGTTATGTTTTTTTTCAGTGGCCCCGAACCGCCCTAAGAATTGCCAAGTTCTAAACCGAACCCACAGCTCCTTCATGCTGACATGCGAGGCGGGCTACGACGGCGGGGCGCCCCAGCGCTTCTACTTCCGGGCCAAGATCAAGGGATCGAGGGACGACGGTCTGTCGCTCAGCTCCCCACTGCCCCTTTTCAACCTGTCCGGTCTGCCTTCCGGCTCCACCTTCCAAGTCTCAGTCTTCTCCAGGAACAAAATTGGGAAGAGTTACGTCGTCACCCTGGAGACCACAACGCTAAAAACTAAAAGAAAAGGTACTCCATTTTGATACCTGTTGTTGTTGTGACTAATGGCACTTGCCGTGGACAAGCCCCGCTGATACATCAGCAGATTTTAAGCCTAAGATATGCGTCCCTTTGTTTTACAAGTAGCGCCATCTAGGGCCAAGAGTACGACTTCGCTACACACACGTCACAGCCCTTTTTTAGGGGAGGGACTACATTCATGCAAATTCATTCATACATCTCAGATCGTAATTTAGATTTGGAACAGAGAACGATCACCTCTGAACCGGTACCCCCAGTGATATTACTCTCGATATGGAGGACTTTGCGACCACGAACAGATTTAACGAGCGCCAATCGCCATACACTCGGGGATTATTTTGGCCGGTGAGCTTCGAACCCGTAACCAAAGGAGTACGAGTCCAACGCTCTGCCAACCAGGCCATCCTGGTATTTTGATACCTAATCACTCACTTATATAAAGCAGTGTTAGCAGGAGGCCAGCTGCTGAGAGCAATGGAAGGCCACGCCTACCACAGGAACATTACGTGACAATTGAAAGTGGTTGTCTCATCCGGACAACGATTTGCCATTGTTCCATCGCGATCACGTGATTTTGTTGAAGCAGTCGTGGTCTTCTATTGCACACAATAACTAACCTCATACAGAGGCGGTTCACGCGCCACTACCTCAGGAGCATCACGTGACTCCAACGGCACAATGGCAAATGGTTGTCTCATCGGGTCCACTGTTTTCCATTGCCTTATTGCGGTCAGTGATCTTGCTGAAATAGACATGACCTCCATTTGAGTACATTGGTTGGTCTCATGTGAACGCTGCTTTAGATTTTCCCACAGGGGCAATTACTAGGCTACAGAAAGTGGCTTGTGAATTAAGCAAAATACCTTCGCAATCTGATGTCAAGGATGCAATACAACGGCATTCTCAGAGGCTAATTGTTGTAGGACAATAAAAGGCCACGCCTAGCTTAGGAGGAGCAAGTGACTCCAATGGGACAAATACTAGTCTAATCGGGACAATTATTTGCCATTGTTCCAATCACGCTGACTCAACTGATTACATTAGGATATTACCGAAACAATAGCAGAAAGGCAACTATTGGGCGCAATAGCTGGTCGCATTCGAATGTTGCTTAGAAAAAGGAAAGTTGTTGCCACAAGAGTCTGCGTATACTTCTGTTGTTAAATTAGAATTTGAACAGGTCACGAGATCTTTTTATTGCAGCCAGAAATATTATCTGTCTGAAATGAACCCATGCGGATAACGAAATTACATTACTACGTGTGTGTGCGTAGAAAAAAAAATATTAAAGCTGCTATAAAAATATATTTTGGTTAAACATAATATAAAATGCTTCTGTTTTTTTAAATCATAAATCTATATTGATGGATCATAAATGTCATCACCGCAATAATAATAAAAAAAATATTTATACAAGTTGGTATTTTCCTCTTCTTTTCGTCGGAAAGGGAGCTGAAAAACGCCGAAAAGAGACGGTATTCAGACAGTTCCTTTAATTCCTAAAGTTATAGGAAGGTTTCTTTTCCTATTCCTACTATTAGTTCACACTCTCCCTATATATATCGTTCAAATTGTCAATCGGTAATAAAATACTTTAAATTCATTCACTCAAGTTCATAAGCAATTTTTCAAATTTGTAGCATATGACACTTGATGTTAATTTTTTCAATTATACATTAATTTTTATTAATTAGTTAAAAGCTAACTTTCCCGCCAAAACTCTTCATTTCCTCAGCTCCAAATGAGTGAAATTCAGTTTTTTTTCCCACGCTAAGTCAGGCTTAACGTGTTTTCGACTGATTATTTCAATCGATTTTATTTTATTAGTGTTTGATGCATTTAAAATTAAACATTGTTAATTCATATATATTTCGGATCCCTTTTGAAGAACTTTTGAATTAAACTAAAGAAGAATAAAGGAATTTAAAAGTTTCGAATCTGTATCGAGTAGAAAATTAACGCATTTGCGTTGCCTCAATTGGCACTGAAAATTCGCGCATGCCCAGAATGTTCTGACTTATTTTCAATGTAAACGCCACTCGTTAACTGTCGCCACTCGTCATCTTTCTAGTAACTATGAATATAAACAGGAAGAACGATAGCACAGTTTCCGTTTCGCGTCTGTGTCATTATCTGGAGACAAGCAATATAAAACACAATCCTTTTAAATTAATTCCTACTTTGGATATTAGTTACTTTTTATTAAATAATTACACTTTTATTCCGCTTTACAACGGAAGGATGGAGAGCAGTAGCTTTTGAAGGTACAAACACTTGAGAACCTGAATAACAATCCCCTTTGACTCAGTACCCCCCAGTGGTATAACTCTCGACATGGAGAGCTTTGTAGCCGGGTTTGAACTCGCAGCACAAGGGATGCGAATCAAACACCCTACCAACTAGGCTATCCCGAACTAACAATTGCAACTACTATAAAGACGAGAAAATTAGTTTTTAATTGATTAAGAAATTGAATGAATTAATATTTGAAAAAATTGTATTAACATCAAATGTCATCCACTACAAGTTTTAAAAACTTTACTTAAGCTTGATTGGATGAATAAAAATTATTTTATTAACACGATTGAAAATTTGAACATGATATATATATATATATATATGGGGGGGGGAGTCTAACCAAACCTTCTAAACAAATTAGACTCTTCAGATAGCAGGGTTTTAGTGGCGTGATGTCTAAGATTTTTTTAATATTTACGGGTTAATTTCTAAACCAAAATTAAAATAATACAAACGAAGGATGAAGAGACTTCTTTAGAAAAAATAAAAGAATTTATTTAGAGTTAAGGGGGAGTATTTACAGGGAAATATTAAAAGAATTAAAACATGGAGATATTTAATGATCAGAAAGTTAGATTATTTCCTCTAGGAGGACGTTAGAAATAACAAAATATTATGACTGAAAATATATTACCGCGTAGCCGCATAGTTTTGCGAGAGGGAACCGTTAACGCTGGAGACCTCTTTCTTTTTCAGATGTTAGTGGGGCTTCTGCCCAACATTAATTGGGACAGTTTTTCAAAAGCTCTATAGATGGCGATGTTCTGGAATGTTGTACTAATTAAAAGTATCGTCTTCTGGGAAATGATCTAACCTTTTACAATTCTTGCTTTGGATTTCATATATCATCGGGTGTTGACAAAACAAGATGAAGGCAGATGTTGATTAATTAAATATGTTCTGTGGGATATGCCCCCCCACACACAGATATATATATATATATATATATAGCGAGTGTGAGCTAATAGTAGGAATTGAAAAAGAAATCAAAGATGGGTCTCTATGAGGAAGATTTACTTCACAGTTCCGTCTCTGAGGCCCTGATCCCATCAGTGTAGAGAGGTCAGTTGGAAAGCGAGCATTGTAGTGTATACTCCCGAGTGTCCTGCCTAATATAGCTGAAAAACAAGCCGGATTAGCCGGAGTACCATGAATTCATTTTTCCCCACCAATACCAGGAGGCAAATTTTTTTATACCAAAATTCACTGTTTATTTTCTCATTTCTTACCGAGTACTAACAAGGGGAGGTACTAACAAGAGGGGTTGAAATCTCAGATCGGAATGAGATTTAGGTACTGATCGTAAGCATTTAGAATATTCATGCGTGAAAATATTAAAAAGCAATGGGCAGTCAATTTCGAGAAAACGGTCTTCAAACTTTTGGTAAAGCTTATACTCTGATTAGTTGACCCCCGTTTAGATTATCCCAAAGGCGTGGTTGTCTAGGCAACCGTCTCGTATGCGGAAGATCAGGGTTCGACCCTGGTTGAGATTTTTTTTTTTAAATATTTCTTATTGAATTGAAAAGTTATGAATATTTTTGATTAATACGTTTTTAATTAAAAGTATTTGTAAGTATTTTTTATCCCAAAATAAATATTTATTATTGAAATACGTAATAAAATTAAAATTTTAAAAGAATAAAATTATTAATACGGGTGCACTTTTTAAATAAAATTATTTAAATTTAATTAACGACTTATAGATAGTTTCAATTAATATGCAACGTATTTTTATGGAGGAATTTAATTCATATTAATACTTAAATAGTAATTTAATATTTATGCAGTAGTAATAAATATAACATAAATGGCGGTAATTATTAATTATAAATATTCATATCGTAAAATAAACTATTCAATATTTCCAAAAAAGTTATCCTAAATACATTTACTTTCGATGTGTACAAAAACCAGAATGGCAACTATAGTAAAAACATTTTAAACAAAATATATTTCGACATTCTGCACACGAGATAAATGGATGACCACGAGAGCAAGGTTTCTTTCAGATATCTATGGAAAAACAAACTTTATTTACTTTTTAAAATGTCTGTCATTCACTGGACAGAGTGACATGCATATCTTACCGTCTTATTAAAAATTGATGATGACAATTTATGCTTCACAATTGATTGAATTTTCATAATTTATTCGCAAAAATTTATTCCTGATAATAATGTTCGATTAAATAAGAATTTTGTGTATGCTTTGAACCATCTGCCTACGCATTCAATAAACTAACACCTGCTCTCTACTATTTCTTTTGATTACTGCAGTTGGGGACGTTTGCTTACATATTTAACAAATATCAGCTGCTTCCTTCAATTTCTGATAAAAAAGCAGCTTCGTTGAGTTAGAATCGATAATATATTATTATTAAAATCCAAGAATATGAAAATTAATTGTTCTAAAATGATGCAAGCAAATTAAATTATCTGTGACCATAAGTGTTACGTTTTTAATAATTTTTCTTCTTAAACATAAAATTATTATTTAAGTATTAAAGGAATGTGTATTTATCCCTTCATAAAAATAAGTAGCATATTAATTAAAACTATCCGTAAATCGTTAATTAAATTTAAATAATTTTTAATGCAATGAATGTATTTATTATGTTTTTCTTTTAAAATTTTAATTTTATCATGTATTTCAATAAAAGATATTTATTTCGGGACGAAAAAATTAAAAAATATTAATTAAAAGCAATTGTAAATTTTTAATTGAATAAAAATTGTTAAAAAAGAAAAAAAAATCCAAGCAGGTTCGAACCCTGACCTTCCGCATGCGAGTCGGTTACCTAGACAACCACGTCATTGGGGTCATCCGCGGAGTCAGCGTATAAGCTTTACTAAAAGTTTGAGGACCGTTTTCTAGAAATTGACTGGCCAACGAGTTTTAATATTTTAATGAATGAACATTCTAAATGTATACTATCATTATACTAAATCTTATCCCATACTCAGATTTCAACCCCGTGCCCTCCCATTGTAAGTCCTCCGTTTACTTCAATGTAAATGCAAACGCATCTCGGTAAATCATTGAAGCAAATGCCGGTAACTTGCGGAGTTAAAAAAAAAAAAAAACGTTGAACTGGTAGCTTACTAATATTTATATACTGCACTGACCGTTTCAAGAATTAATTAGGGAAAAAGTAAGTTAAAGGATATAAACTGTTTACATTTTAACACGAATTCTGTAATCTTCACTGCGGTATACTTAAAAAAATATTAAGCATACCCAAAGAACAATTTACGAATCCTGTACGTAGTATGCAGTTATAATCTGGAACAGCGGCAACAAGTGAAGTGCGTTATTCACTAACGAAGCAATGAAAAACGAGCACAACGAACAACTTCCACATTCAATGTGGCTTGAGATAAATAGAAGGCTTAATACTCATTAAAAGTGAGAAAACAATATTATAACAGTGAGTTTGGCATAAAAACTTTGTTTCCTATTATTAGTGGACAAAAAAATTAGCTCATAAAACTCGTTTTTTTTTTATCTCTTCCGCCACATTAAGTCAGATGTCCGGAAGTGTATCGTAATTATAACATCGTTAGAATCGAATTTCATGTTGTTTTTTTCTGCATTGATAACTTACTAAATGCGTGTGTTTTGTGTGCAGGTCCGTGGACTTGGAAGGGGAACCGGAGCCTGCTGATATCTTCTATCCTGGTCATGGTGTTCGCCATCCTGACGCTGGCCGCCGCGGCATTCCTCAGACACCGATCGCGCCCCTTCCTCCTCTAGCTCCCCCCCCCCGGGGATTCCTGCGCCTCCGAAATGATCGCCTTTTTGTTTCCTGTTTCTGACAATGGAGTAGACTAGTCAGGACCAATGGAAAACGAATACGAAATTCAAAAATCCTCACTTACGTTATCGAGTTACTACTGCTGTTGAGCCTTTAAAAGAATACTTCAGCTTCGTAAGATCAAGTGAATCGTTCGAAAACAAAGAAGGGGAAAGAAATCAAACCGAAAATTGCGATTTGAGTCGTTATATCCAGATATTACTGTCAATTCCTCGCATGTAGTAATCTTCTTTGACTGGCAATATATCAATTTAATACCTAAATTACCATTTGTGAGAATGGCAACTAGTGGTGTACCAACCTTAAATAGCGCATGGGTATAATGTGTTTATTTCGCCCCCAGCCATAGCTGGTCGATAAAAGAGAGTAAAAGACAACCAGGGTATAGTATTATATTTTCATCCGTTTATAATATTTATCCTTTAAAACGTAAACAGAACTATCTTTTGTGTCCTCTACTTCCCCCTAAGAATGGCATAGGGACATCTATATCCTTCACTTCTTTGTCCTTCGGTCATTACGCCACTCGTTGCCACAACGCCTATTCTTGTTTTCATTCTAAGAATACCTCTGACTTCGTTATGTTTTTTGCATATCTCAGATCGCACATCCTGTAAAATAATATTGTACAATATTGTGCGATATTATTATTGTATTAAACAATATTATACAATATTTCGAATCTTGATCAATATTGTACAATATTTTTGTGCTACTAGGGATTCCGAACTTCGTTAGCAAATTCTAATCTGCGTGACATTCTTATGTAATTTTCAGAAATGCAATTAAGTCCAATTTTGGTTAATTAATTTTATGTTTAAATTTGGTCTTATTTAGATGAATATAAATTTTCTGTTGCGATTTCATAGAGTTCTAGAGTTGAACAAAGAGAATGGGAATCTGTGTACTTATTCATTCACATTATAATTCATTGACTATCGTTTTGTTTTGAAATAAAATGGATATAACTGAAAATAATTATTTGTCTTTTAAAGGGTGAAATTTATTTAATCCTGTCTAACTGTCGGGCAATTTAAAGCCTACAAAAACAGCTTTCAGGTTAGGAAATTAAGTTGCATCTAAATAAGGACAAATATCAGAAAATATTTTTGTTGTTGTTTTCCAACTGAGTGTCTTGCTTTTTTTACTATCTACAAATTCTTGAATTTTTGGTATTCCTATTAACAACCGAGATTGATAACCAGAAACTGCTATCACAACGTTAGGTGATTAGAAAAATCATATTTTAATTTGTTTTTGGTCACGATGTTTGGTGAATAGAAAAATCAAAGTTTAAATTATTTTTGATCACAATGCTCAGTAATAGAAAAATCTTGTTTTATTTATGTATTTATTTGTTACAATGCTTGTGAATGGAAAAATCATGTTTTATTTATTTATTTGTTTGTTTGTTTGTTACAATGCTAGTGAATAAAAAAATCACCTTATTGGTCACAATGTTAGATGAATAGAAAATCATATTTTTGTTTTTGAATTTTTTTATTTTTAAAGTAATTTGCCAAAACCCAACACTTATTTGCATTTTAAAATAAGAACAGGTTGTGAATCATTTCATTTAATGGATTAATAATTTTTGATACATCTCTTCTTGCAAATAATTCTACCTCAAGCATTCTTCTACATAAAATATTAATCCATAAAATATTAATCCCATGATATTAATCGCTTAAATTAGACCAAGAGTCAAACAACTTGAATAAAGCGAATAAAATTGGGAGAAGTTACTCACTTTCACATTTTATTCCTTTGTTTACCTTCTCGCACACATTGCATAAAATATTAAAATCATCGAAAAATTGGAACTGGAAATTTTGACGAATCTCCGCTTTTTAGATCACCTAATTGCAAAAAAAAAAAAAAAAAAAAAAAAAAAAAAAAAAAAAACATTTTTAGGAAATGTCCAACTGTCTTTCTGTGATAAAGATAACTCAAAAAATACTTCGAGCTTGACGAATGAAATTTAGTACATAATTCTTACACCAAATTTGTATATTTTTATCAAATTTTGAGTAAAATCTGTTCAGAGGAAGTCCATCTGTCTGGCTGTATGAAAAGAAGTTAATAGGATAGTTAAAAAACCAAGAGAGCTAGATGGATAAATTTTGGTAAACATATATTTAACATGTATAGTGAAGACACACATTAAAAACAAGGGATTGATTGTCTGTCGGTCTTCACTTTCAGAGATATGTAACTAAAAAATGTGTTAGTTCAAATTTATCGAATATGGTATTGGATTTTGTGTTACAAGTGTTTTCTATATCAAGTTCTTGTTTCAATGAGTAGAAAAAAATCACATCTAAAATACAAATACGATTTTCCTATGCTATTAACGGCAGGCCAGGAATTAATCGCCAAAAACTTCGCCAAGGATCACACGATAGGTTTGATAAAAATTCTAAATGCACGCCAAAAGTTAATATATCGTACTTATTGTTCGCCAAAACTGGTGATATTTATTTAATTTCTCATAATGTGAATTTAAATACGTCATTAAATAGTTTTCCTAAGTTTGGAAAATGTCCCCACTTCTTAGAAAATTTTGAAAAAAAATTATTGTCAGAGTGGTAAAAAAAAATTAATCGGAATATATTGTGCAAAAGTTTATTTTTATAACCATAGTATAAAGTATATGAAAAAGTAAAGAAAGAAGTATCAGCTGTCAGTTAAAATAGTGTTGTCAGCTGTATTTGTTTATTTCATGTACGAAAAAAAAGATCATTTTGAAGGACTTCCAAATGGGCAGCTGATTTTTTTAAAAATTTATTTCTTTTCTAGCTTTTATTAACCTTCCTTAAATAATACATCTCAGAATGATATGATCATATTTAATAATGGTGCTAATTTCCAATTTCAGCGCCAGGTTCAACTTGTATCAAAGAAGGGTGTTATCTTGGGAATTTAGTTACGAAACTAAAGTATCAGAACACAGAAGCATTGGTCAAAAAGGTTTACCTGTTTATAAGAAATTTGCATTTTTATTGCTTTCAAGAGTTCAAGGTCTTATTTTGATACATCAAGCTTCTTTTTCAATCCCTATTGTTAGTTCATATTATATATATATATATATATATCTTAATCAAATTTTCAATCGTTAATAAGATACTTTTTATTCATCCACTCAAGCTCAAATACAGTTTTTTTTTTAACTTGCAGTGGATGACACTCAATGTTAACACAGGTGTGTGTGTGTTTTTCAAATATTAATTCATTCATTGAATTTAATTTTTAATACTTAAAATAGAGTTTTAGTAGTTAGTAAGGAAAATCCAAATCAACATACAGTAGCTCAATGCAAGTAAAATGCGCAGATTTCAATATTTTTCTCGTGAAGGTGAAGAATGCGAATTTAATCCTAGCGAAAGTCAATAATTTTTTTGATACATTATTTCTTTTAAGTGTGCATTTTACCCAAATGAATTTCGAATGTAAGTTAGCAGTGGTGGCTTAGAGATTAGAATAAAGGGTTTTCTCAAAAAATAAAACTGAATTTAAACTGTAAACTGATTTTAAGAAGAGAAAACTCCGATTTCTCTCCTTAAAACCTATGTCATCCATTGTTGGTCACTTCTTCTAACTAACCTTAAGTTTGAGTTACGTGTCGAGAAAGGAAAATTGAAAAAATATTTGCTTTCTGTTTTGCCACTTAATATTGTGATTCTGTCATATGTATATACATGTTTATATTAATTGTAATTATTTAATAAAAAGTAATTAAAATAAAAAAAAATTTGTAGACCTAAGTAGGAATCAACTTAATTTTTTTATGTTACTTTTTTTTTATTTATTAAAATTACAAGTTCATATAGAGGTAAGATGGAAAAACTTTCATATCTATTTAGTAAGTGATTCGTATCTAAATATTTTTTTCCGAAAAAAAACCAGTTTTACAAAAAGAAAGTAACTGACGAGCTGGTAGTTAAAATAAATTTCGGTAACAGCATTGAAAAAAAAAATTGAAAAAAAGGAAAAGAAAGGAAAGGATCGAATTACTTTTAATGGCTATATTAATTTTTAAAAAAGAAGCGTTCTTCGAGTGTTTTTTTTTTTTTTTTGTTTCAATCAATTAGTTATATTCAAGAATAACATATAGTTTTTTTTTTTTATGTGACAACATGATGTTTTGGTTAAAAGCTTTTCGTGTCTCCGAAATTTACGGGCAAAAAATATTTTCATCTGCTTTTACCAGTATTGCTTTATTATTATATATGCTTCTTTGAAATCAGAAGCGTTTTTAAAAGGTTGACCCGCTTTTGCCAGTATTGCATTATTATTTCGTATTCTTCTTTGACAGCAGGTGCGTTTTTAAAAGGTTGCCATAGAACTATGACATCGTAGCTGTTATTTCATCTCAAAACTTTGTTTGCCAGCTAGAAAAATTGAAGCTGAAAGTTTAAAAAAATTATCTTTATATACAGACGAGAGAACATCTTACTTTTACTTGATAAATCCAACCTTCAATAAAACTAACTGTAGCATTAACGACTTAGAAATAAATGAATAATAATGGTTGATTACGAAATGAAAATATACTCGCCTCATTCCGAAGATTAATTGAATCTTACGCAAAGAAAGCAGACCTCAAAGAATATTTTTACCATTTTTAATGGAACGATTAAAGCGAGCGAATTGCGAATACAGAATGACGACTGATCGAAATCAAAAAATCCACCGGAAACATAAATAAAGAAAAATGATGAGACAGAAAAAAAAAATAACTAAAGTCATTTTGTTGCTGCTTTCCCCTTGGCGCCACTCCCGTCTGGCCGGATGATTCAACTTCTTGGGGGCCCGGAGAAGAGGCTGGCAGGATGGCCAGTCGTGAAACTGGACGGCGGATGATTCCGGAGGCGACCTTCAGCTCCACAACGCGAGTGACCTCGTCCCTTCCGGGGAATACGTTGACTACTCTGCCTAATTTCCAGTACAGAGGTGGCACTGAGTCCTCTTGAATGACGGCTAAACCACCAACTTGGATGACTCTGCTCTCTCGGTGCTTTAAGGGACGAGACATCATCTGGGAGAGGTACTCTTTGGAGCAGCGTATCCAGAACTGCTTCTTGAGCTGGAGGAGACGGCCATATCTAGAAGATAAACTCAAATCTAGATTAGTACGGCGTATATTTCTTTCAGGAAGTTCCATCATAGGAGCTCCTATGAGGAAGTGGCCAGGGGTTAAGGCTCTACGATCACTGGAATCAGGGGACAGGGGTACAAGAGGCCTTGAGTTTACGCATGCCTCAATTTGGCATAATAATGTGGACAATTCTTCGAATGTTAAAAGCGAACCTTAACGTGCTTTCAGTAGATGGCGTTTAGTTAATTTGACCGACGCCTCCCATAACCCACCAAAATTGGGGGCATAGGGGGCATGAAATGCCACGTGATAGCCTTGGCGGATGAGAAGTCTTGAATAGCCTCACTTCGAGATAAGTCAATTAGGTATTTTATGTAGGAATTGGCTCCTACAAAGTTCCTTCCATTGTCGGAATAAATGTCGGCTGGGTAGCCTCTACGTGCGACGAAACGTCGTAGGGTCGCTAAAAACGCTTCTGTAGATAAACTGGTGACTAGTTCCAGATGGATAGCCTTGGTGCTCATACAAATGAATAAACATATGTAAGATTTGAATCTGGTGGCTTTTCTCTGATGCTGGCATTTGGTAACAATTGGTCCAGCATAATCGACCCCAGTTTTTTTGAATGGTCGACTTATTGAGATGCGCGGCACCGGCAAATCACCCATCATTTGTTGAATGGGTTTTGCACTTAATTTAAAACATTTTACACAATTTCTGAGTACCTTTCTCACCGTGGAAAGTCCGTCCGGAATCCAGTATTCTTCACGAATTAATGATAAGACAAGATTTTGTCCTCCATGGAAACTGATTTTGTGGAAATGTTGAATACTTAAGGTCGATATATGGTGATTCTTTGGAATTAGCATAGGATGTTTTTGGTCGAACGATAATGTTTGATGTTTACTTAGTCGACCTCCTACACGAAGAATGCTGTCTGAGTCTAAAAATGCATTTAATGGCGACCATTTACTGGTTGGTTTCATTGATTTATTTTTTCTTAATTGTCGGATATCTTCGGAGAATTCTGACGCCTGTATAAGTTTGACTATTCTTCGTTTCGCATAATCTATTTCTTGAGATTGCAACGGTCCGTAACTTTCAAAGATTTAAAATTATTAGAAAACCTGGAAATCCATGCAACGATTCTAACTAGTTTTAAGTATGACGAATATTTCAATAGAAAGTCTGGGAACTGGGTAGTTTCTACTACTAAACAATGAGGTTCCTGATCTCGTAATATATTATCTTCTGAAATCGATGAACTGGGAAACACATTTAGAGGTACGTTAAAGTCCGAAAGAAGCCATGTTGGACCAACAAACCAGTTGCTAGCTTTTAACTGCCCAGGGAAAAGTTCTCGAGAGGCGGAATCAGCCGGATTTTGTTTTCCCGGTATATGTCTCTCCAAGACTCAATTGTCGTCAGTGAGTTTATCTTCCCCACACGATGTTTCACAAATTGGATCCCCTTTGCTGGTTTGTTAGATATTCAGCTTAATGCTATCGAGGAGTCGCACCACAGCAAGACTTCATCGACCTTGAATTTAATGGTATATAGCATTTACCAATTCCGCCAATAAAACTGCTCCTGAAAGCTCAAGCCGCGGCAAAGTTAAGCGTTTCACCGGTGCGATTCGCGTTTTGGAAGCTATTAAAGATACATGGACACTGTGGGATATTACGCGTAAATAGGCAACGGCGGCATAGGCCTTTGCAGAGGCATCACAGAATCCGTGAATTTCTATTTTAGTGGCATTAACTACATGCATATATCGAGGAATTTGAATGTCTTTCAGATGCGGGAGTTCAGATTGAAATTTGAGCCACTGTTCGAGAATATGCCGAGGTAAGGGTTCATCCCAAGATACTTCAGCCAACCAGAGTTCTTGAAGCATAACTTTCAGGACGACTGTGGCAGGTGCCATCAATCCTAACGGATCATATGTTTGAGCTATCTACGATAACAATTATCGTTTAGTAGTGATGCTTTTGGGATCTACAGTCCGAACTTGAATACAGTCCGAATTTAAATTCCAGAATATTCCCAGAACTCTTTGAGATGAATCCTGATCAAAATAATGAATTACACTATCTGCCTTATCGGACTCTGGCAGTCCAGAAAGAGCCTCTTGGTGACTGCAAGCCCAATTTCTAAGGGGAAATCCTCCTGAATTCATAAATTTCCGCAACTCCTGAATTATGGCCTGAGCTGCTTCTATCGAGTCTCCTCCTGCCAATAAATCATCGACATAAAAGTTTTCCATGGCGATTTCCGCTGCGATTGGGAAATTCTCATATTCATCTTCACATAAATTTTGTATTGTGAGAATGGCTAAATATGGTGCACATGATGTGCCGTAGGTTACAGTGTTTAGTTTATAAATATTGATTGGTTGATCAGCCCTTTCTCGCCAATAAATCCTTTGATATTTTCCATCCTCTTCGGCCACAAAAATTTGCCGATACATTTTGGCTATATCAGCCGTAAACGCAACGGGATAACTTCTAAATTTAAGTAAAATATCAAAAATACTCCTTTGGAGTTTAGGTCCCTTTAATAGCACATCATTTAAAGATTTGTTGTTATTCGATTTGTATGACGCGTCGAACACTACCCTAAGTTTAGTGGTAGTACTGTGCTCGTTCACTACACCGTGATGAGGAAGGAAATAATTTGGTTGAAGGGATGTTTTATCTGGTTTTAAGAGCGTCATATGTTTCATGTCTATGTATTCCTTCATAAATTGAATGTATTGTTTCCGTAGGTCAGGGTTTTGATTTAATTTTCTCTCGATAGTATAAAACCTCTGAAGAGCACCCATTTTGCTCTCACCGATCACCTTATCTTCCTTGAAGGGTAGTCTAACGACATATTTCCCTTCATCGGTTCGAGTCTTTGTATTTAGAAACAATTGTTCCACCGTATCTTCGTAATAACAGATTTTTTCCGATTCAGGTAACGATTCACAATCGAAGAATTTTTTTAAAGTTTCGTTAACACAAGAGTCATTGTTTGTACATATAACACTGGGACTGGCATTTGTATTGAAGTCAACTTGACCACATAGAAACCAGCCAATTTTGCTGGGAAAAGCAGTAGGAGTTCCCACTGGGCCTATGATGGCATTTCCATTAATTAAACTTGAGAAAATGTCCGCTCCCAAAAGCACGTCTATAGGGATTTGTATGAAGAAATTAGGGTCTTCGAGCTGAAACCCTTTGATATGAGGCCATTCGTACTGATTCAAATGAAAATTCGGAAGAGGTGATGCTACCCTATCCACCACGAATGCATTTACTGAAAATAAATCTACTGAAAAATGCGGAGTGAATTCAAATTTGGTTTCTTCTAATAATGTGTCTGCAACCATGCAATTAACACCTACCAAACTATGTGATGTACTATGTAGTGCCAATCCTAAACGTTCAGCACAGGCCCTCGTGATTAACGAATTTTGACTTCCACTATCAATTAGAGCTTTGCACTGACTAACTTTCCCTCCTTTGCCCTTTACGTTAATTAAAGCAGTTGATAACAACACCTTACTAGAATAAAATTGTGCTGTATTTGAAATTGACAGTTTCGAATTATGGTTGCCAACTACTTCATTACTACCGGCATTAGCTGCATATACATGCAAAAGAGTGTGATGTTTCTCTGCACAGTTTTTACAATTTATGTTAATTCTACAGTTTTCCAACAGATGATTTTGACATAGTTTATTAAATTCTATAATCTTCCACCGTTCAAAAACCGGCATTTTATTAAACATAGGGCACTTAAATAACGCATGAGTTTGATTGCACACTACTCAAGTATAACTTTTCTTAACAATCACACTGTTAACTATATGTTTCCGATTTACACCAGCATCAGGTGATTTTTTTTCTGAATTGAATTTCGTTTCTGATTTAATACCCATCACGTCATCTAAACTTCGAGCTTCCCGCTCAATACATTTCCGAAATTTATCTAAGCCTGGTATCTCATCGCACTCTAACGTTAATTCCCACCTTCGTTTTAGCGGTTGTTCTAATTTCGAAACCATAAACTGAATTACAATCAAGTCACTCAACGAATTAGACTCTAACCCTAAAGTATTAAGATTTCTAACAGATTCATTGCATGTATGAATTATTTCTCACAAAGTTTTTGAGTTATATGCTTTAACTATCCTTGTAGAAAATATTCTATTTATTTGGGATAACGCTAGCAGTCTTTTATCTTCGAATCTTTCCCATAATAAATCCCAGCAATGCTTTAAATTCTCCTCTTTTAAAGAGAATCCACGAATTATTTTTGCCGCGTTTCCTCTAACTGACGAATGTAAATACTGTAGTTTCTCAAGATTTGACAAATTTTCATTTTCTAATACAGTGGAAATCCATAATTCTTTAAAAGAAATCCACGATTCAGAATCCCCATAAAAATGCGGAAGGTCTAATTTAGGTAATTTCACGACTGAACCTTTAACCTTGGATTCCGATTTTCTGGCATTATCCGACTCTGGATCTGTTTTTTCCTCAAGATCCACTAATAAATCCTAAATTATCTCCTGGTATTTCAAATACTTCCCCAAATTATCATCATTCTCTTTTACTGTAAAGTTCTGAACTATTTCCGCTAATTTAATTTCAGCAGATTTCACTTTCGATTTTAAAATTTTGATTTTAGAATGTTGTTCTTTACCACAGTCTCTAATTTACTGACTAAATAAATCTAACTCCTTGCATACTTGCTCAAAATGAACTTCGGTTTTAGAAATTTTAGGACTCATTATGCATTTTTGCAATAATAACAAAAAGCAACTGCAAAGAATATACTGTTTAAATAATAGAATGAATATTGAGTATTATAAGCTACTGTTTTGATTTCAATTTTCGAGTAATGAATTTTAATACTTCATCGATAACTCAGGCTACGACGGACCAAAAATATGTAGCATGAACGACTTAGAAATAAATGAATAATAATGGTTGATTATGAAATGAAAATCTACTGACCTCATTCCGAAGATTAATTGAATCTTACGCAAAGAAAGCAGACCTCAAAGAATATTTTTACCATTTTTAATGGAACGATTAAAGCGAGCGAATTGCGAATACAGAATGACGACTGATCGAAATCAAAAAATCCACCGGAAACATAAATAAAGAAAAATGATGAGACAGAAAAAAAAATAATAATAACTAAAGTCATTTTGTTGCTGCTTTTCCATTGGCGCCACTCCCGTCTGGCCGGATGAGTCAACACTAACACATTAACTTGAAATCCAAACATATTTTTATTTTCACGCATAACAAATGATTTGATTTAAAGTAAAAATAAAGAAAAATCAACGAAAAACCTCGAAACTGAAATATATCAGAAGCATTTTAAATAAACATTAGCAGATTTTTGTTTCAAATTATTGAGAGTACACCAACGAAATATTTGTAATGTCGCACAAAGAAAGAAAGTGTTAATATTTAATTGCATGTCTTTTGGCTTTTATCAGGACTTTTAGACTTCGTGATATTGATTCGACCAATTTTTGGTGGTATTTGAAGATATTTTAGGCATTCTTCTTGCAACAATTGTTTTAAATGGAATTTGTTTCTAATTTTGTGTTTTTGAATCACCATTTTGAATATATAGAGAGAGAGAAAGAGAGAGAGACTAATGGTTTAAACTGGTTAATGACAAATTAATTAAGATAAATGATGACTGAAAAATATAATGTTCTTACAGATAACTTGAAATTAACAATCAAAGATTTCATTTTCTTTATTATTATTTTAGTTTTTATTTCTTAGATTTTCAAAAATTGAAATGGTTAAATTGAAGAAGAACATATTGCGTGCCATAGTTCACACAACTTAACTAAGATTTTGAACAAACAAACAAAAATGGCGACCAAAATTTCATTTGTAAAAAAGTAAACTCGCTCAGCGCCATCTTGAAAATCTGTATCTCTCTCGGAGGAAACATAATTGATCGCATTTAGATATTTTTAGAAAGTGGAAAATAACATGTATCGATCGGCTTCTTCACGCTTTCTCACAATATGCGCTGAGATAAGATTTTCGTGACGGAAAAAATTGCGCCATTTCTATTTTCAATAAGCACAATAAAACATGGAAAGAAAAACTTAAACGTGTTCGATGAAATAAAAAAAAGAGTCTTTCATTCTGTAGTTATGAAAATATTTAAAATTGCCCTTGAAAAAAATAATTTTCTTCGCTGTTGTTCCTATTCAGCAGCATTTATCAATAGATTAAATGATTTGTATATATTTTATATTTTTAGGGAACAAGATCAATTGAATGCATATTTCTTTTAAATTTTGCTAATTGATTTTTCTTGTTTGGAATTAGCGGCGGCTTAGAAACGCGAATTTTGTCGAAATAAAAAGGAAAAGAAAATGAAATATTCGATTGTAAATTTCAAGTTGTCATTTGAGAACATTATTATTTTATGGATGCGTCCCGGATTTTTTTTACTATTACTTTTTTGAAGCGGAAATACTTTTCTCGTATTTTGTCTGGTTATGCTAGTATTTCGTTAGGATCTTTAAACAAGAATTTTTTAAACAGTAATTCGCCAAATTTAACAGTTCAAGTTCATTTGCAACTCCAGAAAACAAATGTTTCTTTTGCAGAATGTTGCCTTTTTAATAACTTATAAATATGGTTCATCTTTTCACTAAAAATGGAAAGTGTCCGAACTGAATGCAATCAAATTTTCAATCAACCCGTCCCTTGAGTAAATGAGTACAAAAATCTGGAGTTAACTTTAGAAGCAAAATTAACTTTTAATAGTCACATTAAAACTTTCCTCGCTAAAGTTATGATAACAAGTGTAAGGGGGCGTTCACACGAGGCCAACTATTGCGCACAATGGAAAGTCACGCCTACTTCAAGAAGATCCTGTGACCGCTTTGAGACAGTAGAAAAGAGTTGTCCCGATGAGACAGCCACTTGCCATCTTAAGCCTAGTTCCCTACGACATGTGAATGTACAGGCGGGCCACGCGTTCTCCCATTTTACCCCTCTTGCAATTTCTTGGGGTTCTTTGATGCCTGGACACTTTACCGACAATTTGCAGGAAACTTCGGACGCGTGCACAGGCCCAAAAGACCCGAAGAACCCGCAAAAGGGGTAAAATGGGAGAACGCGTGGGCCACCTGAAGATTCGAAGGTCGTTGGAACTAGGCTTAAGATGGCAAGTGGTTGTCTCATCGGGACAACTCTTTGGCACTGTCCCAAAGCGGTCACAGGATCTTCTTGAAGTAGGCGTGACTTTCCATTGTGCGCAATAGTTAGCCTCGTGTGAACACTGCTTTAAATTCTACAACGTAGTTGCTCTATGGTGCAAGCTATCAATTGGACTCTGCTCTACAAAGTAAAATTATGATAAATATTAATGTATAGTTTTTAAATTTGGGGAATCACTACCAACCAACTATTAAAAATTTGCAAGTTTTCCAAATAACATCTTATGAAGAATGCTAATGGACCTTGGTACATAAGAAGAAAAATATTTCATGATGACTCCTAAAAATAACCCCTTTCGGAATTTATTAAAAGAACAACCATTAAGTTCTTCCAAAAAATTACCCATGATTCACAATGAGTGCTACAATCGCCAGCATATGATCCTTCTGTGCCTAGCTGTAGAAAAAGACCTAGAGTAGGAGTCGGAAGCCTCTGCATAAACTTCCGGTCTGTAAAGAGCCTCTGTGGACTATTGGTAAGGTGTCGGCTTCGGAACCGGCAGGTTTCAGACTCGAAACCCGATTCCGCTGAGGAACCGTGATTCAAACGGGTTTGGTGCAAGCTAAATCCTCTCGTTCCAAGCGTCATCCCACTGGTGTGGTGTGGAAGTTTGGAGAAGGTGATGCCAGATCAGGTGCCATCCTCCTCATCTGACTGCGGTTCGAAATGACAAGCTCCATCCCAAAATGGCTATACCGTTGCTTTAAAACAGGACATTAATATAATCAAACAAAACCTGTATATGAAAAGAAGCTAGAATTTCTAGCTTCATTGCCAATCTGGAGGATTAAAATTTTCAAAATTATTTCTGTTTCGGCTTTAGATAGTTACGATTAGTCAGCTACACGGAAGAAATTTTGCTGGTTTTTTTCGAAAATAATTCGTTAAAGTAGTTAACTAAATAAGTCCTCATATTAAGACATGTGCAACGTAAATCCATTAAAGTTCTTTCCTTCCACAAATAATCAAAATATTATCTCTTTATTAATAATTAATAAAAACTAAATAAATAATAATGCAACATTTCATGACTTTAGAGCTTCAGGCGCCAGTCTAAACTAACCCAATCAATTTTAATCTTTCCCTTAAAACTTACACATTATATTTTCTGTTTCAAATTATGAGGTAGAGGTACTCGTGACTTCCAGGACACACCGGGGAACTCTGAAAAATTACGTCGTTGCAGTTGCCCTTACTGTGTAATATAGCTTCCGCTTAACGAACTTAATGATAAGGACTTTAAGGAACTAAGAGTACATAGAACATTTTTGTATAGTTGTTTTTGTATCTAAGGGCACTTGCCATGGTCAAACCTGCTGACGCAGTCAGTCGAGGGTGCGTCTCCTGTTTTCAGGTAGCACCAACTAGGACCAAGAGTACGCCATAGCTACTCTCACATCTAATTCGCTTGCACGCAGGGCCCGATTTAGCCTAGTTGGGGCCCGGGGCAAAAACTTTTTTGGGCTCTCCTCCGCTTTACTACTTTAGTAATGAAAAAAATTCTTTAAACAGGGAAACGTAAAATACAATTTCTATCCGATTTGGGGGCCCCACTTACGTAGGGGCCCGGGGCAACTGCCACGTATGGCCCTGCCTTAGTCAGGCTCTGCTTGCACTACCCCGTTTTACAAGGGGGCATTCACATACGTTGAACGCATGAGGAACAACCATGCCCGAACCAGGACTCCAATCCAGTATGCCCAGATCACGGGGAAAACGTGTTACCTCTGTGCCACTACATCGACAAATATTGTTTTGATCCAGAAAATGGAAGTAAAAGAAAATGCAAATCCCGTTTTGGCATTGACTGAGATTTATATACATCGATATTTATTGTCTCCAGGATGTGATCATAATTTTTTTCTCAAATTTACTATCAATCGATACAAATCAATTCAAATGAAATCAAAAGTGAATTAATATTAATTAACTGATAACTAAATCGCGAAAAATTACAATATTTTATTGTGACCGTGGCATAATTTTTAACCCTTTTTTAGAGCCACGGGAAATATGCCCCCCATCAAATCCATCAATCTTTTTATGAAGTTATGTAAGTTCGCATAAGTTGTGAGAAATTTTTCAGAAACTTAGATGCTTCGGCTCCTTATCTCACGCAGAATGGTGTGCCTTGATTTGTTACTTAATGAACCAAATGAATTAATCAATCAAATTAAATTTTTTTTAGTACGCTAAATCAATCACCTTTCTTCAGTCAATCAAAATTCTAAAAATGTTTTAATTTACCATAGGACAAGGGAAAAAAATTGCCTTTTAAAGAGCTAAAAAAATTCATAACTTAAATATACCAGCTAAGATGTAAGGAATTAATTAAATAAAAGGAAATCTTATAATAATCAATTGAAGTTTTAATGCAAAATTATTTTTAGTACAATATGTTAAATGCGTGGGTGGAAATTATATAGAATCAAATCACCTAAATTGCATTATAAAAAAGATTTAAAATTGAAACAATAAAATTCAATTTTCGTCTGCATTGAAAAGTCTATTATAGATATGATTATAAGTGCTCGTATCCAATTACATCTGAGAAGACGCTGTCGATTTATGTTCGTCTGGCACTCGTCTAGCTTTGGGGGTGATCGATTCCAAAATGATTCTTTGGTGCAGCTCCTGGGGAGGGCGGAAATTGTCTGACAGAAAATGTTTGGATCCAGATGAAGCCCGCAGTCTTCGAAAAGCTTTCAACTGAAAAAAAGAAGAAAAAAATGGTTAATGTGTCTTTTGTAACTGAACCAGTCCCGATTTTTTATTCTATTTAGCAACTAGAGTAAAGGCTTTAGAATTATAGTTGAAATTGAATAAAATATTTTCGTATGTTATTATGGTTGTTGCTTCAAATGTCACTTGTCATGCACAAGCTCGCTGATGCACCAGCGATTTAAAGCCGAATGGGCGTCTCTGGTTTTTGAAGAAGCGCCAACTAGGTCCGAAAGTACGACTTAGATACTCACGCGTCACATTCGCTTGCACGGTCCTATTTTACAGCTGGAACATTCACACTCCCTACAGATAGAACACAGAACAACCGGAAATTGAACCCGTGAAGCCTAGATCGCGGGGAAGACGCGCTACCTCTGTGCCAGGAAGCCGGCGTTTATTACTTTTATTTGTTTCTCTCTCTCTCTCTCATACACACACTCTCACTTTTTGCAACTTATTTGTATATTATTATATAAAACAAAAAACAGTTAGACTTAACTTTTTACTTTCTCGGTAATATAAAAAAATGTAGTAATTGTCAAAAAATTCGAGCAAGAGATTTCGACAAATCTCCACGTTTCTCTTACATCTCTCTCTAATATAGAAGAGTAGTAGTAAAAGAAAAGTAGTAACTCAAGACGCTTAGAGCTAGACAATTGAAACTTTACACCGCATTTGCAGATTTCAATCAAATTTTGAGAAATATCTATTCAGAGGAAATCGGTGTTCAGCATTTCAAATATAAGTTAATAAGATAATTAAAAAACAAAGAAAGCTATATTAACGAAATTCCAAAAGCAGATTTAACATCATAAGTGTGGACACCTGTTAAATATTGAGACAAATCCAACTCTAGGTTGATTGTCATTTGGTCTGCATTTTCAGAAGCATGTAAACGTGAGAATTCAAAACTGCAGTGACTTAAATATATCAAATTTAGTAATCTATTCACTAATTTATAGGTGAAGTAAAGGAGGTCATACTACGTTTTACTACTAATCAGAAGTGTCCCCATAATTTACTGCCAATTATTTTTATTTGCATTTATTTCTGTAAAGATTCAGCATCTTTCCCTGGGACACTTGTTGACCATTGTAACATTCCCTGGTTCCCACACTTGATAATTGGCCTTTTCGGCCAGCTGTTTCATCATCAACTGTGTGACACTCTCACATTGTTAAGTGCCACCAGACCGCCAGATGGGGATCCTTTCCCCTTAGTCGCGTTATCTGGCCATTTAGTTGAGTTCAGATATAGAACAGCACCTTCACTTTTCGTTGTTCCAAGGAAATAAAATCCTCTAAAGAAAAGAGCGTCAAACCCTTCGGATGTAAATCTTTTTTATTATTTTTTTTCCACTGTGAGGAGTCTGCTACGAAGGTGGATCCTTAACGGACCTTCCCACTGTCTACTGAAGACCACTGAGGATTTTTCTGAACAGCTGTTGGGTACAAGGAGCTCAGGTGCACCAACGTGAAAATGAGAGGCGGAGTTTTGACAGAAAATAAAAGGCGAGATGTTTGGAAACAAGAGGTCTTCTGGGGGGTCTTTGTAGAATCGTCGATTTGAAGGAGATGAGAGAAGCTTCGTGTAATTCGGGCTTCTGAGCTAAGATCCACCCGATGGAGATTGGTGGATTCCTTGAACTACTTCTTTAGTATCTTGATGCGCTAACATGATTCTAGCTTTATTGCATGATATCTTTTCTTGTGAGGTTGTTTCTTAGAAATTAACCGAATAACTATGCCTGTATAATTTTCAACTGAGATGTAAATACTATCAGTCATATTAACATAGATGAGAACGAGTTGTTCTTATGTGCATAAAGCTGTAAATTAATAAATAACCTTTAAACACTACCTTCTTATTTTATCGTATAAAAAATGTTTAGAAATCAAATTTTTAAAAGCAATTCGAGATACAAATATCCCTCATAGTCGGATAGGAAACAAAAAGTTACTTCCGCGGCTGAAGTTCAAAGGAAATATTGAAACAATAAAAAGAAGAGTTTCATCGCCTGAATTAGATAATGATGATGTAAAGTTTGATCTAATAAAAAATCACGGAGGATGACAATCACCAAGTCGAATGATAATGGAGTGGAAAGAAATATTAAGCAGTATATATTATGATATTCAAAATCCCGCATCATACTGCGGAGTGAAAAAACTTGCTAAAGAAGCACAAGTTTTCGCTGAAAGTTGCAGAATAACTAATGAAGCAAGCCATTTACACGCTTCATAGAACCGTACGATTCAAGTTTCAACGTCGTAAGACATCATCATCGGTGATTTCATTCAAAGTAATTTAGTTGATATATCGAAATTTTCTAGACAAAATGAGGGCATAAAATTTTTTTCAACCTCCATTGATGTATTTTCGAAGAAAGCGTATAAACAAACGCTAAAAAATAAAACCGCTCATGAAGTTTTGAAAGCTTTTAATAAATCATTGCAATAAACAGGGCTGATAAAACATTTGCAAACGGATCAGGGTAAGGAGCTTTATACTTCAAGATTTATTTGCGAAGAATAAAATTAACTTATTCGCTGCCAACCACGAATATACTCGTGGTTGGCAGTGTGTTACCCATTGTCTGCACGAATATGCTAGTGATACTTTCAATATACAGGGTGTCCGAGAAGTCTTTGACATATTTCAAAAATTCGGTAAAAAATAAATAAACGAGATAAAAAGTAAAATTAAATTACATTTATTATTTCATATAGTAAAGTTTTTTAATACAAAATTGGCCAGCAGATGGCGGTACTGAAACGTTAGAAAGAGTTATTTAGAAAATGGCTTCTCCAAGTGAGTGCGGGTTTTATGTTATGTGGTTTTTCAAATCGAAATCTGTGACTCAAGTTCAACGTAATTTCCGTACGAAATATGGAAAAGACCTCCCATCTCGTAACAGCATTATTGCATGGAAAAATAAGTTTCTGGAAACTGGATCGACACAGAAGTGGAAGACGAGTGAGGCGGATGTCGACAGAATTCATCAGTCATTTGCTCGTAGCCCCCGAAAATCAGTACGAACTGCCTCCATGGAATTACATATTCCGTGGTCAACGGTGCGTGGTGTTTTGCAGAACTTGCGTCTTCGTGCGCATAAGGTGCAAATAACGCAGGAGTTACAAGTAAATGATTTGCCCCTGCGTTATGTTTCCGCGTTAGAAATGCTGAGCAAAATGGAAGATTATGATAATTTTTTAAAGAAAATTATCTTCACCGTTGAATCGACGTTTCATGTTTCTGGAGTAGTCAATCGACATAATGTCAGAATATGGGGCTCCGAAAACCCTCATGTCGTTATGGAAATAGAGAGGGATAGTCCAAAAATTAATGTTTGGTGCGGACTTATGCTTGATCGCTTCATCGGACCGTTCTTTTTTCATGAAAAGGCAATTACGCAGGAAGTGTACTTAGATATGCTGCAAATTTACGCCGTACCACAAATTTCACATTTACAACCAAATATCTTTTGGCAACAGGATGGCGCTCCACCTCATTGGGGAAAGATTGAGCGGGAATTTTTAAATCGAGAATTCCCAAACAGGTGGATCAGACGAGATGGTTCCACCCAGTTTCCCCCGCGTTCTCCTGACATTACTCCCCTCGATTTCTTTCTTTGGGGATTCGTCAAAGACACTGTGTATTCCACCAAAGTGAACATTTCAGATCTTAAACATCGCATTACAGCTGCAATCTCACAAGTTACAGAATCAATGCTACAACGAACTTGGTCAGAAATTGACTATAGGATGGATATTCTTCGTGCGACGAAAGGGGCCCCACATCGAGGTGTATTGATACTTTAAAAAAAACTTTATTATATGAGGTAATAAAAGTAATTTAATTTTACTTTCTATCTCGTTTATTTATTTTTACAGAATTTTTGAAATGTGTCAAAGACTTCTCGGACACCCTGTATTATAACGTACAACTTGTCAAACTTGCAAACTTTTTATGGCCACAAACAAAGATATACAAGTGTAAAAACTTGAGAAAAAGCTACAAATAAATTGTATTTACAAAAATTCTACTTTATTTAACCCATTCGCTGCCAAGCCTTAATTGTATGAGGTTATTACCATTGCCAACCACGAGTATACTCGTGTTTGACTTTTATACATGTAAATGATTATTTATGACAAAATATGTGTATTTATTTTGAAACATTAAAACTTGGATAAACAATAACAGTCAAAACAGAAATGGCAATGGGAATAACCTGGCAGCGAATGGGTTAACCATAACAGTTAGCATTGTGAACATAAAGCAAGTGTAGTGGAAAGATTGAATCGCGCTCTCAAAAACAAATTGTTTCGCATTTTTACTCATACGGATGCGAAAACGTTCTATATTCAAACATCTTAAACTATCTCGAAGCCTCGAATAATATCCAATGTCTTTATGATGTTATTTTTTATAAATTCTGACTCTTTTAAACATGCTTTATTTCCAGATTTTAACAGACGACAAAATCACAAACTTGTTAAAAATATCAAAATGAGAAAAAAACTTTTTTATTTAAAAATAAACACGATCATATGTATTTGAAGTTTTTTGTAAGTATTTTTTTTTTTGAAAAAGAATTGTGTTTATGATCTAAATCTAAATACTGAATCTATATTAACCCTTTAAGCGTGCTTGACGAACTCA
>JAOUZG010007994.1:4966156-4977560 GCA_026289955.1 Argiope argentata | reverse complement strand
ATATATATATATATAAACTCTTAATTTTAATCCTAATTAATTTCCAAAGCCCAATCTTAGTTTTGCCCGTAGTGATATCCTTTTGAAATATTCTCTTATTTCCTGATCCATTCCACTCGATTTAGTTAATTAATTCAACAAAAACTTTGTAAAATTGCTGAAGTTGCTAGACGCCGGTTACTTTCTCGCACACCGAGTGAGGGATGAAAATTGCTGATCTAACAAAATACCTTTAAAAAGATCCCTGTTTTTTCCTTGCCTCTTATTCGTGTGTCATGGAAATCCCCATCGAAATCTGATTTTAGAAGCTCTATAAAAAATATTTTCCCTATCAAAGTCTTGATTTTTAAGACCAGGGATAATGATTTCCCGTCCCCTTTTTGTACACTTAGCTTTTTTGTCAGTTCTGTGTTGTGCACGTGACTTTCGCTTGTAAATAATGCCTGCTCCCGTGATGGAATAAAAGAACTTAAAAATTCAACCTGTCTTCTCCATTATTTCGGCCACGAATCTGCTATCTGCTTGCATCAAATCATTTAAATGTTTTTCTTTATATATATATATATATATATATATATATATATATATCTATATATCTCTTCTGTTATATATATATATATATATATATATATATATATATATATATATATATAATGTTTGGATATATGTAACGTATCATCCAATAGAACCATAGCACTATTGTGACATCCACTCTAAAAATTTGCTCTGGTTACTAAGCAGTGCAACGTTTCTCTCCCCCCCCCTTTCTTTTTTTTTTTTTTTTTTTACTTCCGCACTCTTTGATCTATTGATTTCATCGCTGAGGGGAGAACCTCCAGAAAGGATGAACCATTTCCGGGTTTTTTTGTCATTCTTTGATCTTGATTTCCACTCTATTAGATATTTTTTTGGTACAGTTTCTTTTTTTCCCCTTTCTAAACGTATATAATAGTAGTGTCATTTATGAAGGATTATATATTTTTAACTCACAATTCTATAATTACATTACATTAATGGTAATTAGCAACTCTTTATTTAAATCGCGTCCAACAATATCGTGAAAATTTATTGTATGTATGGTAAAAATTATTTTTATTATTAAATATTCTTCAGCAGGCCGGGATAGCCTGCAACCTTCGCATCCCTTCGCCAGCCTAAGATTCCCCGAATGTGTGGCGATTGGCGCTCGTTAAATCTGTCGCGGTTGCAAAGTCCTCCATGTCGAGAGTAATACCACTGGGGGCACTGGGTCAGAGGTGATCGTTCTCTGTTCCAGATCTAAATTACGATCTGTGGATGAATGCCTGAAATGCATGAATGAAGTCCGCCTCCTAAAAAGGGTTGAGACGTGTGTATAGCTAAGTCATACTCTTGGTCTTAGATGGCGCTACTTCAAACAAGAAATGCTCAATCGGCTTAAATTGCTGACATGCCTGTCAGAGGGCTTGAAAAGTGCCATGAGAAACAACAATAATACAACACAGTGAGTGTTGGATTATCCTCAGACGGATTATCGACACATCTTAATCCAAAAATATTCTTAAAAGAATCTGAATCATGATTTTTTTAAAAAGAAAAGGAAGTGCATTTTCCGAAGTTTTCTCAGGGATTGTATCTTCCTGATAGAAGTATTAGCCATGACTCCCCACCACATAAAATTTTCGGTCCTTCAGCAAGGTCATGAACGCCAAGAGAGCTCAGATTTTTATTTTCAACATCCTGAACGGGATGTACAAGGGATTTTTATTTTCAACTCATATGAAAGTTTTGTGGTTTGATATGCTTTAAAAAAACATGATATCCTTTATTTTTATCTGGAAATTGATAACAAAATTAGGCACTGAACTACAACTTTGTTAAACAAGATCAAATATCAAATTTGTTTTTTCTAAATCATTGCATTTTTGAGCGGTTATATTTACATATCTGAGAATTTTCAGAGCCGGTATACAATCAGCCCATTAAAGATTTGATTAAAAATCTGATACGAAATCACATTTTTAGTTACTAAAACTGATTATTAAATTTTTCTGATTATTTGAGCGTTTACTGGCCCTCGGACAGACAGACAAATATGCACTTTATGGAGTTCGTTCAAAATTGGGTAGACATTAAATTTGGCAGGAAGGTAATATACTAAATTTCATTCGTCTAGCTATAATCTTTTTTGAGTTATCATGTTCACGAACTGATAGAATTCCAAAAATATGCTTTTCCATCTCGTGGAATTTGCAACATCCAGATCTGGAAGTCGGATTTTCGAGCAATTGCAATGTTTTTTTATATTTCATATACAAAAGGAAAAAAAGTAAATAAAATTATACGCATAAAATAATATTATTTATTAAGTCATGATGCGAGAATAGGCGATAATCTGCCGTGCCTCGTTAAGCCTTCCAGGGACCCTTAAGTAATACAAGTCACCAATTTCAGAAACTTTTTTCTCTATAAATATTTGAAACAAAATATTTTTTATATCAGTTTTTAGTGTAATTATATAAGTAGCTTAAAGCATCAAATTTTGACAAATTGAAATAGCAAAACATGCAGATGACTACTTACAAAAGATTTTCTAAAAAGTTATTTTGAATGCATCGGACAATACAAAGAATGCGGAAACGAAATTTATACAAAATGGTAAGAAAGACATATGACAAATGTTTTTATCATAATATTATTTAATAACAGAACTCAACATTTTTTTAAATTATAAAGGTATTTTTTAAATTAAAAACAAGTAAATGGTAATTAAATAGATATATAACTACAATAATGTTTCAAAATTAATTCGAAACAGTACTTGATTTTAATGTAAATAAAATCAAATACTGTTTCGAATACAACCTTCATCTATATAATTAAAAATGAATCACGAATTGTGTTGCTAAGTGCAAAACTCAAAAACGGCTCAATTCGGCTAATTTTTTTAAAAAAAATTTTAATACTTTTGTTAAAACTTGAGGAATGTTCTCATAGAGAGAGAGAGAGAGAAAAAAAAAAGGGAAAATTGCGAGGAAAATGGAAAAAATAACACTTTTATTACTTTCCTGTCAAAAATCTTCATTTCTCTTCCATCAAATGAGTAAGACTTCAGTTGTTTTTCCCACGCTAATGATGTTAGACTTAACATATTTTCGATCGATTATTTCAAGCGATTCTGTTTATTTTCTTACGTGTTTGATGCATTTAAAATTAAAAATTGTTAATTAAACGATTTTCTGGGTTCATTTTGAAATACTTTTGAATTAAGATAAAACATAATAAAGGAAATTAAAATTTTCTAATCGGTATGGCGTTACCCCAACTGGCGTAGAAAATTCACACATTTGCGTTTCTCCAATTGGTGTTGAAAATTCACGCATGTCTAGTGTATTGTAATTGCAGACAATTGTGTTTTCAATTAAAGTATTCAATCAATTAAGTATTCATTTCAATTAAAAGTATTAAAAATATTTGTATAATATTGTTGTAGCTATCTCGATCTCGATCGATAAATAAAATAGTTTCGACATGATTTTAAAGAAATACGAAATTCATCTAGGGTTTTGCATTATTTCAGATAAACACTGTAAATAAATTGTTTTTAGAGTAGTTGTGTAGAGAGTTTGAAGTCGCGGGTAAAATCTTGTAATTAAACAAAATAACAAAATTAAATAATTTTCCAAGTGCTGTGAGAAGGTATCAGAGGCTCAAGGCTCACTAAAATTACAGAACTTCTAGGCAATTGCCTACTTTCCCTATTTAATAATTTCGATTATCAGCTATCCTGAGTATTTGCTTAGAGACAGCAGCTATTACATCCAATTCCAAGAATGATCAATAGTAAACAGTTGTCATAAGAATACGATTTTTTCATTATAACATTGTACACATCATACAAAATGAACACAAATCAAATCAAATAAATACATCTTCCAAAACTGCTATCACCAGCATACACAATCAACAATAGCATTAAATAAAAAAAAAGAAATTTTCAAAAAAATTATATTATTATTATTAAAGTTTTTTTTTTCCCAAAACCCAAGAAGCTCTCACGATTATTTTTTCATTACAAACACTCTAATAATATTATGAACAAAAAAAATTCACTAATTTAATTTCCAAAAGTAATTTTTTTAGCAGATCATCAAACCGATTTGTATCAGGAATTTCCGCCATTATTTATATTATTCGCTTCATATGAACATTTTTGCTATTAAGAATCAGTAGTCTAGATTATTTATTAAACTGGCAAGTTAGAATAAAAATTTCACTAAATACGAAATACTATTAATAAACTTTATTTCTGTTAAGATGTGTAATTAAATTTCAGCTAATATCAAACATGAAGATCTGTTCCAGAACAAAGACGTAATGCACACACGTGGGATTGTTTTTCCCCTCTTCTTTTTTTTCCTAAAACTTGATCAAAAATAATTATATATTGCAATGTTGGTGCATTTATGAATTCCTTACGACTTCCATGTTTTTATTTATTCTTTCTGTATCATTAATTTTGGTATAATGTAAAAAAGAAAGATGTCTGCCATTTTGATGAAATGATTTATTTCACTGGCGCCTTTTATGAATGTTTGTGGAAAGATTAATGGTCACCAAAAACTTAAAAATAAAGTTCCATTCCCAAATTTTAATTTCCAAAAGCAATTATGAAGTAATTAAGAATAATTTGAGAAAAAAATACAACATAATAATTTTTTTAAAAAAATGATATACATTGTGTTTATTTACAAATCACTAGTTTCGCCCATAAATTTACTTATGTGATTTTAAGCATATAAGTGGATTACTTCTAATATTTTTATGTTAATTCAAAGAATCAGTATGTTTCAGAAACATAAAAAATGTGAAACAATAAGATTTATTTTCATAAATATTTTATTTGAAAAAAATAGTAACTATACTAAATGTTAGTTCTAATACCTACCAATAGATGGCAGTAAGGAGATTTTGAAGACACACGATAAAGGCACCTGTTAAAGAAGAACCCGCTACTAATGGCCGCCGATAATGATTTCCGGCAGCTGTCGAAATATTGAATTATAAATTTTAAATATTAATTACACGATTATTTTTCAAAATACTTTGCTACCATTGAAATTTTCTGCGCTTATTTTTCGGATTAAATGGCCCAATACTTATTTACGACAAAATACATTCTTTTTACTATTATTCTTTTTTAGTTTACAATGAAATTCGCATTTAACAAAGACATGGCAACCATGGCACTTGTGTGTAAAAATAAAACTACTAATGAAATCAGAAAGATTTTGTTAAGCACAAGATCTATTGTTATATACTATCAAAGAACTTAGAAAATAATAAAATAATAATAGTACAAAAAGTAATCACTAAAATCGATAACATAAAAATAAACGTGAATGATAATAAACAAAACATCTGTTTGTTTGTTTTAGTTATAATAGATTTTATGGAGTTTTTCTAATAATAATTTTTTCCTCCTGTTTTACTTTACGGAATTTTAATTGATATCATTTGTTAACAGCATCACGAAAATATCAAGTGTATTATTCTGTCATTTAAAGAAAAGAGCAGCATTAATTAATTCAACGTTTATTATTTGCGTTTATGTGACTATTTTTAGAAACCAATTTCAGCTTACAAAATTACTTTTCATAAAATTCTGAATAAAAAGTGAGGATTGAAAGTAAAAAGAATATTCTGTAATTTAGATACTGCTTTTCGAATATCCACTAAAATGTAAGCTTTTTTTTTTAATATAGAATTTAGAAATAAATTTTTGACCAAGGAGGTAACTTAAATGTATTCAAATCATAATAAATTCTCAAATTATACTATCGCTATTTTGAGGATTAATTTATATGTGCATATTATATAAATGCATTCGGCTAGAAAAAGTGATGAAATTTCAAATAGAATATCATTATGCGGAGTGTTTTTACAAAATGCAAATGTATTCAAAATACTATCCCTAATGTAATGCAGCTAAAGAGAAATTTTATTGATTGGAAAATTAAGCAGTGGGAGGAATTTTAAAAAAAAGAGGAGGGGTTTTAAAATTTAATCGATTCAGGATTTTCAATCATGGAATATTTGTTTTCTTTAATCGTTATAAAACTTTCTATGGTCTAATTACAATTCAAAAATAAATGGCCATTTTTAATTTACATACAGAATAAATCAAAATGTATTCGAATGATTAAGAAAATTTTTACATAATTTTAACAAGAAATTCAGAAGAGATTGTTTTTAAAAAAATCGAATAATTCATGCATTTGTTTTAAAAACTTCTTAGTTAGCTAAATGTCACAGTTATGAGAATTTATCAAATAATTTATAAGAAATGACGAATAACTGAGCCGTTTTTTAAAGAATCTGAAAAAGACAGATCAAAGATTAAAAAAAAAAAAGAGATTAAAACGAAATCTGCTATACAAAATCAATGTGAAAAAAAGGTATTGTGAAATTTTGATTCTCAAGACGATATTTTTAAGAAATATGTATCGACATTTTATTAAGTAATTCAGTTATTGACTATGTATTCTTTGTGGAGAAACAGGGCCTGAGTTAGCCTAATTGGGGTCCAGGGCAAAAACTTCTTTGGGATCCCCCCCCCCTCTGCCTCACTACTTTAGTAATGGAGAACCGTGCATAGAACTTGTCTATGGTATCTTGAATTAATTAATTCAAAATGCTATTTTAACTTAAAAATGAAAACACAGTCTTAACTGGAAATATCACATTTAACTATTGAATTTAAAATACAATCATCAATGTATAATGTCAGAATATAATTTCTTGAACGGCTAAGCATCACGTGCTCGTGCAAGTTAAATTATATTTTATCCAAAAACCAGATCATGTTCTGACATAAATAAGTAATATTAGAATAAATTTTTAAAAAAGAAAAAAAATTAAAAAAGTAAATTAAGCATAAGCAAAATTAGAATAAATTAAAAATAAGTAAAATTAGAATAAATCTTTAAAAAATTAACAATGTTTAAAAAAAAGATTAAAATGAAATTTGCTATGCACATTTCAATGTATCACATTAGAACATAATTTCTTGAACGTGCACGTACGAGTTAAATTATATTTTTATTCATTTTAATCGTTTCATCGAATGATTCACTTTAGTATTGCAAACGATCCAAAAAACTTTGTCTCGCATTTATGGTTTAAAAAAATATCCCACTTCCTATTTATTTCATTTCATACAATCACGTGCTCAAAATGACATTTTTTCTAGGTTTTATAAAGCTGATTTTTTTTTAGATGCTCGTGCAGATAATAAAATTTTTATTTTTCGCCTACGGATTTTTGTTGACGCCACAAACCTCATTTCCAAAACAGCATCATGTTCTGACAAGATAGTATACCGTTGAGAGATCAGATATATTTATGATTTCACGCAATCGACAAACTGTGCTACGGTGTTAAATTTTAATACTTGCAATTTAATTCTGTATAATTCCTATTTAAAAAGAACAAGTATTATGATTAAAATGCAGCTGCATTCTAATAATAAGAGGAATCAGCAATGCAGCTGTTCCGAACCGTTATTAGTTTGTTATTCTTTCTTTAGCTCTCTGGTCACGTGCTCAGCGAAAGCAACAACCATGAAGTTTCGGAATTGAAACGTGGCTCATTTATATATGTAGTTCTGTTAACACAGCTTATTTTTTTATGTAATCTATTGTATAATATCTTTGATGATTACATTCTTGTTAGATACTATTCTTCCAAGTAGTTCTTTCTTTGTAATTGCCTCTAATTAACCAAGTTTCACCAGCATTTTATGCAACGGCAGATTTAGTTATTTGCTGGCCTAATGAGATTTTAACTAGGTTAACAAATTAATGACTCATTTTAAGTTATTTTTCTATTCTATTATTTTTCCTATTTTCTATTCTATTTTATGTTTGATGATATTGCGAATATATTTTTTATTATCTTTTAATACGCACGAAATGACAAAAATGATAAAGACAATAAAATTTTTGTGTTTCAAAGCGTATTAAGAAAATAGAAACTTCATACACAGAACATTAAAAATTATTATTTAAAAGAATCTATCAGACAGAATGCACAATAATCAGTTAAATAGGTGCTTAATATCCTCACATATTATAAACAAATAATTAATTACACCTGAATTTATTTGATAATTCGATGTAAAGATACATTATAGTTAAGAATATTATTTTATTCTTGAAATTTGCGTCTTTTTACAACTTTATTTATTAAGCAATGAGGGAGGCTAGTAGAATTTTTTTAAGCTGTCTGTCAGCTACTTCTTTCAAGCTGACGCTTCCAGCAGCTGCCTTATCGAAAATCCACTTCTGATTAGAATCAAAATTACCCGACTTAATTCTATTTCCGAAATTCTGTGCATTAAGTAACTTCGAAGTAACGTGGCTAGGTTAGTTAATTCTCATATTTAATCTATATCATTGATAAATTTTTATGAAGTCGTAAATGTAGAGCAAAAATTTCGGCATCTGTTAGCTTAGGATTTAAAAAAATATTTCATTTTCATTTCAAATTAAAATTATTTAATATTTTTTTTAATATATTTGCTTGTAAATAAAATTTTAAAAAATCATGGACATTTAAATATAAGTTTTATATGATTTCAGCATATACTAATTTAGGATTTTAAAAAATTATTTTATTTACATTTCAAATTAGAATTATTTAATATTTTTATCAAAATAAACTCGTTTATAAGTATAAAAAAATCAGAATTTAAATATAAGTTGTTGCTAATCGCGAATTACAGAGGGGAAGGTCTAAATCTGTTTATTTAGGGGACGGTCCAAAATCTTAAGGTTGCATAAACACGCGGATCTCACTTAAGCTTGGTAAACTAAGTGCAAAAAATTAATAAATGTAGTTATAAAACTTAAGCTGTGTCAAACGAAAAATTATAAATACAGAATAATTCTTTTATTGCTTCAAAACAATGAAACCCTGAAGAATCAAGTAACAATTTTATGAAGAGCAATTAAATCATGAAAAAAATGAAGGACTTTAATAATTAGTTATAGCTAAAGCTTTTATGTTCTGAAGTTCTTTTCTAGTATTTGCTGTGGGGCGTATTACTACCCCCAATAGCTGGTATTTATATATCAGCTCTATGACCTGCCCCCAACCCTTTTGAAGTTGGAATTAAAGAAAATATCAATTTCCGGAATGATGCAGACTTCTTCAAAGAATAGATGGGGGTTGGAAAGTTTTGTGTATAGATTAGCTGTGGAACTTTCTGACAACTTGTCCTTCAAAAGGTCATAGTCCCTCACAATTCTTCTTCTTCTTCTTTTTTCCTTCTTTTTCTTCTTTTAGGCACCGGGTGTTATTCGATCTGTCAGTCAAATCTTCTTTCCTTGATTTGGTAAACCTCCTCAACAGTGGGTTTTTTCGCCGACTCAAATCTTTTTGTTGTTGTTGTGTTTTGAGACTCAAGGACAACAATAACAATTAACATATTAACTGCTCTTTATTTTTATTTATTTATTTGAAATTTTTGATCGGATAAGTTATATATATGAACAAAAAAATTGTGTAACTGTATAATCATATTCAAATTACGCATTGTTTAGAAAAAATTTAATATTTTTGGAAAAGGGTAACATTATAAAATTGTGGCGTCGACTACAGGAGTTCAAATTGCTCAGCTCAACAAAATTTTACATGTGGCGTTGGCAACAGCTGCTAAGATGGTTATTCAAAATAAATATCGGATGCAACGATGTCAATGTTATAAATAACTGATCAGAAAATTATTGATTTTCGCAAGAACTGAACTCGCTTTCTTCACCCTCAGGGGAAAAATACAGATATCCTCGCATTTTACCGATCAAACTTGTGCCTGCCGATTTCAATTTTCATTGCAAACAGCTAAAACTCTATTGAAAGTATTAAAAATCAATTTAATTTAATTAACGAATTAGTATTTGAAAAAAAAAAACTGTTTTAACATCAAGTGCCATCTATGCAAGTTTTAAAAAATTGTACTTGAACTCGAGTGGATAAATAAAGTGTTTTATTACCGATTGAAAATTTGAACTATAAAGTGAAGTGACAAAAGTCACGGGATGACTGTTAATATCGTGTCGGTCCTCCTTTTGCCCGGCGAAGTGCAACAACTCGACGTGTCATGGAGTCCACAAGTGGTTGGAAGTCCTCTGCAGGAATATTGAGCCATGCTGTCAGTATAGACGTCCATAATTGTGAAAGTGTGGATGGTGCAGGAGTTTGGGCACGAACGGACCTTTCGATGATGTCCCATAAATGCTCGATGGGATTCCTATCGGGCGATCTAGTTGGCCAGATCATGCGCTGGAATTGTTCGAAATGTTCTTCAAACCAATCGCGAACAGTTCTGGCCCGGTGACATGGCGCATTGTCATACATAAAAATCCCATCGTTGTGTGGGTACGTGAAGTCCATAAATGGCTGAGAGTGATCTGCAAGCAGCTGAACATAACCATTTCCAGTCAATGATCGGTTCAGTTGCACCAGAGGACCGAGTCTATGCCATGTAAAAACAGCCCACACCATTATGCAGCTACCACCAGCTTAAACAGTGCCTTGCTGATAGTTTGGGTCCATGGCTTCGTGGGGTCTGCGCCTCACTCGAACTCTACCATCAGCTCGTAACAACTGAAATCATGACTCATCTGACCACGCCACGGTTTTCCACTGGTCTGGGGACCAGTCGATATGCTCACGAGCCCAGGAGAGTCGCTGCAGGCGATGTCGTGCTGTCAGTAAAGGCACTCGAGTCGGTCTTCTGCTGTCATAGCCCAAGGAAGACAAATTTCGCCGCACAGTCCTATCGGACACGTCCCTCGTACGTCCCACATTGATTTCTACAGTTGGGATCTGTAGGAATCCATGCGCGTAGGAATCAATGTGCAATGTATCTACAGTGTTGCGTGTCTATTAACATTGACCATTCTACACAGACGTCGGTGGTCTCAGTCGTTAAGTGCAGGTGGTCGCCCACTGCGCTGTCCATGATGGGATGGGATGCCTGAAATTTCATACTCTCGGCACACTCTTGATACTGTGGATCTCGGATTGTTGAATTCACTAACGATATCCGCAGAGGAATGACCCATGCGTCTAGCTCCAACTAACATTCCACGTTCAAAGTCTGTTAATTCTCGTTGCTGCCATAAATCAAGAAAAACCTGTTCACATGAATAACTTGAACACAAATGAATGCTCTGGAAAACGAACTGTGCATTTATACTTTTTCGCTGCGATACTACTGCCATCTGTATATTTGCATATTGCTATCCCATGACTTTTGTCACTTCAGTGTGTGTGTGTATATATATATATCTATATCTATATCTATATCTATATCTATATCTATCTATCTATCTATCTATCTATCTATCTATCTATATAT
>JAOUZG010007994.1:4932870-4966056 GCA_026289955.1 Argiope argentata | reverse complement strand
ATAGGAAGAGTGTGAGCTAACAGTAGGAATTGAAAAAACAACCAAGAACCTTAAGTGAAGGTGCATTTGCACAAGGCTAACAAGTACTCACAATCGTTGTCTTTCTGCTCTTCCACGAACGTCTTGAGTGCTCAGATTGTGATTTTCAGAGCCCCGCACATAATAATAGTGTGCTTCAAAGTACTAAAGCCGAATTACAATTGTAGTTACAAGTTCATGAGGGAAGTTTTATGAGTTTACATGGTTGCATTGTAGAGAGATCGGGTTTACGAGCATGTGAAAAATGTACAAACCAACAGATGATCAATACTTAAAACGCAGAGCCTGACTAAGACAGGAGCATACCGGGCCCCCAAATCAGAGGAGGACCCCCACATCAAATAGAAATCGAATATATCGTCTGACCATTGGACTTAATAGATATTTTAGGTTTCAGTAATTTTTTTTTGTTATATATCTATAATTAAGTGAAAATTTTAATTTCCTCCATAAAGTTCGGTTCTTCATTACTGAAGTAAAGCAGAAGCTCCACCCCCCCAAAAAAAAACTTCTGCCCCGGACCCCCTGTTTCAAGGTATTTAAATTCAAAACTTGTTATATTTGCTTGCCTTTTAGATGATAAATTTGTGAACCAAATTTTATTCGTCCAGCTCGTACGTTGTAGTTAACCCGTTCACTTCCACATGAACAACCAGGCAGACAACCATTCAGTGGATTTCGCTCAAAATTGCTTGAAAACCACAAATTTCGTTCTTAAGTCTATTTACCAAATTTCATCTCTCTAGCGCAGAGTGTCTTTGAGTTATTTCACAAAAGGAGAGAGATAATTTCAAAAATGTATCTTTAGAATTTAACGAGGTCTTCAAAATCTCGAAATCGAATGTTTTTCAACAATGATAGCTCTTTCTCTTTATATATTTCGTTTATAAGAAAGTCTAAATACTTAAATTTTGTTGACATTTAAATTACTAAATGCTTCATTTTTACAAATTAATTATACCCTTTAAACGCCATCTCCATCCCCAGAAGTTTAAGAAAGATAATTTATTATGCTGAAGCTGATTTTCAACCATACTCAAATGAACATATTATATGAAGTGATAAGTTGATTAACGTTGTTCTTTTCTTCACAAGACAAAGAGATAGTTGTGTTATTCGTGATATTGTAAATACGTATCGATCAATGATCAGTAAAATAAAGCTGTGGATCAAAATTTGTTTTAAAAGAAAACTTCATGTGATTACTATACAACTCTTAGGAGATAAATCATAAAAATAAGTTATGTCTTGATAGAAGTTTTTGTTTATAATCATCCATGGATTTTTATTTTTACGCTAACAGTACCCGCACGGCGTTGCCCGTGGCATAGCATCCAAGAAGACAAATTAAATTTAAACTTAAGGCTAGCCTCCACCCGATATGACAGGGGCATGTTACGCAATATCAAACAAACATAAAAATAATTTTGAGAAATTATCAAAAATAGCTTCAAAACAATTTGTTATAGCGCACATTCAGAAATATTTAGACTGATAAAAAGGTAAAAATAGGCTATGTCCATAGACAAAACACAGGTGATCATTTCGAGGTTGGATTTCCATCTTTTTGGCATACTGAGATCCGAATTGCTGTTTGAAAGCAGACGTGAATAAAGAAATGTATCGCATTTACATTTCTCAGCTCTTGCTATTTGCACATGCGCAATTTGAGGTTTTCGCGAATGCATGGTGAAGTGCAAAGTTAAAATTGAAAATACAAAACAACTTTTTTTTTATCTCGATACAATTTTAATGCACTAAAACTTTCCCCAATAAGTGCTCTACAAAATGGTACAAATACCTTCAATAACAGTTAACTATTTCTCGAGTTTTTGTGGTTCCAACATACAGACGCTTTCAGGAGAATTCATTTTATACTATTTATAGATTATTAATTCCATTTAATACTTTACATGCTTTTCATACCTTTACACTCTCTTTATTTATAGTCTTTACACCATTATTATTTTGTAAGTTCTTTGGTTATTTGATGCAGCTATATACTTTGTAATATAGTATAATTTTCGAATTTTCAATCAGAAATGAAAATCTAAAATGATACTATACCTTGCAATGTAAGAGCACGCTTATAAAGTAAACAACTTAAAATCATTCGTTTTTAAGGGGACGCGGTACTTTAAAAATTTCGGAAAATCGATGACAATGTTGATTTTCTGATTTTTAGTGAATAATGATTCTTGAACCTTTTACTTGTTAATCTGAAAATTTTAAAACAATCCGGCAATAATTTAATGAGATATGGGACTATTTTGCCTAACGCGATATCAGCTGACACGCCCACTTCCTGTGTTTACATCAAACATATTTCACGTGCGAGTAACCAATCAAAGCCTTTTAATTTTTTTCTTGAAATAAAAAAAGGGAAAGGTGAAACCTCAGAGAAAAATATCCTTCTCTGTGGGTGAAACTGTAACAGTAAATCCTTGTTTATTTATAGTTTTACCGCTTTCGTTGTGGTTTTTGATTGAAATTATCTTTGGTTATTTTAATCATTTTGATTTCAAAACTATCTTTTTCAAGTCTATTGAATTTGATTATAGCTTAACTGTTTTTTAATTGGTTTCGAAAATGTCTTGCATTAAAGGGAAATCCCATTCCCTTGCTTTGAATAATAATACACTATATTACGTTACTATATAAACTTTTTGTACGCTATTTTTGGGGGGATCTTTTCAAATATGTCGTTACTGCTTATGTTAATTATGCTTTGATTATTTCATCTATATGCCTTAAATTAAAACAAATCCTTTATAGAATTATGTTTGAATGATAATATACTATTTAAAATATTATGTATTTATATAAACTATTCCATAATGAAATTTTTTGTACATATGTTCTTTTAAACTGTTTTTCATCGCATACATTGTCTAGAAAATTTACCTACTTCAAAATGGCTGATTTTATTTGAATTTCAATTAAATGGCAATAATAAAGTTCAATTATAATTTTTACCGTATATTATTAGTTATTTAATAAATAGAATTGCAGATCATTTTATAAATATTTTTACTAAAAATTTATTGAGTGAAAAAAAAAAGTGAGCATCTTGTAATTTTTTTCCTTAATTTTTCTAGTAATTCCTATTATATAGTAATGGTCATTAATAAATATGATAATAATGTATATTAATAAAATTGGTATCTTAGCACTTACAAATGCCATATTATTGTTCTGAAAAAAAAAAATTAACTTCATATGAGCTGTTTTTATTGTAATTTTATTGTGTTGAAAACTTTAAAGCTGTTTTTCTGTTTTCTTTCTTTCAAAATTTTGTCTGCTACAAAATGCTAAAAGTCAATCACCTTTTATTGTAATTGCATGAATTTTTTTCTGCTCACTCTTAAATGTATGCTTAATAGAATTAGGAATGGATTTGTTAAAATTTTGATTAGATTTTTTTCTAAAATTGTTCAAAGTGAAAAAATATGATATTTTCCAAAAAAATTTCATAACATTTTGTAAAACATTTTTTTTTAACAAACTAATATAGATATCAAAAAACGAATCCCTACTTTTGTTATATGTATTGTGAGGCCGCTCCCCAAAAAAATAATTGAGGAATATATTTTGAAAATTGCAGAAGAAACATTTTTAAAAAATGCTCAATTTTTTTAAAAAAATTTAAAATATCTAAATTTGTAATTTTTGAATGCGAAAAATATTTCAGAAATTTCGGTTTCTACATAATTAACATCTATCTATCACAAAATTTGTGGGAAAAAATGTTGGGTCAGCAACATTTATCCTAAGAGTTTGACATCTGCACGCACATCCTCCCCTCTACAAACAAAAAAAGAAAGCCTCCCTTTAAGGCTGACTGCATGTCTGATTTGTCCCAATAAGCGCAAGCAACAAGTTCAATATTCCAAAAATCAATTCCCCTCGAATCGTTCGAACCTCCAGGTGTTCCACTTCAGGGAAGAGATGAAGACATGCTTTTAAACGTCACCCCCATTCAGCATTTCATGCTTAGCCGAGTGGACGAATTCTTTATCCACTTACCCACTATTGGTAATCTTGCAATGGGTGCGCCTCTCGCCCTTACCTAAACGACACTAGAGGAACTCGTAACAAGAGAAAAAAAAACCCTGTGCACTCTTTATCTTTAATGGCCACGTGATACTCCCCTTTCCATCATCCGTCCCTTTGTCCCCCGTACTTCATAAAAGAGGGAGGGGAAATATGATCAACTTCCCATCGCTACATTTTGAGAATTATTGTACTCTGCATACGAGTCTTGTTTGGCTCGTCTTCATTGATTTTTGTATTTCTAAATTTTGGTGTTCTGTTCGTCAGTGGATTCACAGACGACATTTCGACAAGCACATTTCCGGTCTTCACCCATGACCTTGGATTTCCCCTGTAAGATTGCTTTTAACTCAATTTTTTTTTCACGCGCATATGAGAGTCGTGTTACTTCTAACGGCATTTTATTTTAATTCAAAATTTCTCATTGATATGTGTTGCCAAAAGTGACTAAAAATCATCGAGGAATGGTGCTAAGAAAATTTTACATAATATCATTGAATATTGCGACCAAGATGCACGATATTAAAATATTGTCTAAAAATTAAATAACATATGCAAAAAGAAACATTTTAATATTATAAAGATCATTATTAATTTGTAAAAAAAGTAATTACCAAATTTTAAGGACAGAATTTTTTTATTTATTCTTCATAATATAATGTTTATGTCCCTTATATTAAATAAAAATTACTCTGAAAAATTTCACTGTGCATTAATACCCTTTTCCTTCTGTGTTACTAATTATCTGTAATGTTTATGTCTCGTAAAACAGGGAGTCTTCATTGTTAAGTGTAAACATCTCCTCTATTCACCTTACCTCTTACTCTCATTTTGTAGAATTTAACACATCCTAACGCATGCGCAAAAGCAGCGGAGGTTATACAATTCGTTATCAAACAGTACACTATACATGCATTAGTCCAACATCTTGTATTCTAGTCAAATTAAATTCTTAATTCAAATTAATTCCTTTTAGCAACTTTAGGGGATCACAATTTCATTTCTAAAATCAACATTTTCTGCGATACAACCGTTTGTTATCCACACTATAGCATTGATCTATTACTCCGCACGGGACATTATAAACCATATTGATTATAAAAATGCCAATAAATAGTCTTATTTACAAGACGGCTGTATAACTGATAAGAGTCAGTTCCATAAGCGCAGAATCAACCTTCTTTTAAAGGGGCCCGCATGCAAGAAATTAGTTGGGGCCTTACATTTTTTTCAAAGTCGAAAAACTTACAAGTACAAACTCAAATTATTATTGCATGTTTATTTGATGCGTGATCGTATTAATAACTTAAGGAAAATTGCAATTTTTGCAATTTCTTTTCGATATTTAGTATATATAGTAAGTGCATTTAAGCGCTATGCAAACATCCTTGACCGAAGACAAATCTTTATTAATATTAATTTGTTGAAAGAGAGCTCACGATTTATTATAGTAACTGGCAATGTAAAGAAAAGTTTATACGCAGCTAATACATTTAGAAATAAATAACAGTAATTATTTATTAATATGTATGGTAATATGTATAGAGCATTATTTATATATCTTTCATTCAAATCCAAATCCCGTAGCAAAGAAATTACTTGATTAGCTTTCCATCTACTTCGTTATTATAAAATGGCACAAAGTATTGGGAACATTTTTCAAATTCATGTGTTTCTAAAGTTTTTTTATTAGTGACTAATTCGAAATACTTTTAAAATTATCTTCTATCTGTATAATAAAAGAATCAGTTAGTTAAAAATTAACATCTAAATTCCTCAATCGACGTTTCTATAATTTCATCTTCCGCTGTTTAGAAGTAGAATTTTTCATTTTTTCGAATTCGTATTTCAAGAAAATGTTCTGAAAGATTCAAATTACTTGCGATCATTTTTGCTTCGTCTAAAAATGAATTAAATTTTCTTCTTAAATTTTGAGTTTCAGTTCTAAATTTATTGACGAAGTTAAAAGCGCAGTTGATAACAATGCTTTTACTTGAAATAGTTTATTAATAGTTCTAATTTTGGACAATATTGTAAACCTTATTATTAAACCTAAAATAAACGTCATTCGAATCCAATAGACTTTTAGCCTCGAAGACCACTTTATAATTATTATTTGAATGAATATATTATTTTAAGGCATTACAGGGTTGTTCGAACTGTATATACAATCGTATTTATTTTGGCATCCCAAAGAGTGTCACATAATGGTTTGAGAGTAATGTTGAAATGCTTTAGTAGAATTCCCCATCTTTTTGTAGAAGCTAGAAATAAGTGATATAAAAGTTTCAATATCCAAAAATACAATATAAAAAAAGATTAAAATGAAATCTGCTATGCATACTTCAATGTATCATGTCAGAACATCATTTCTTGAACGGCCAAGCACCACGTGCTCGTGCAAGTTAAATAATATTTTTTTATTTATTTTAATCGTTTCGTCGAATGAGTCACTTTAGTATTGCAAACGATCCAAAAAATTTTTGTCTCGCATTAATTGCTTAAAAAAATATCATATTTCCTATTTGTTTCATTTCATATAACCACGTGATGAAAATGACGTTTTTCTAGGTTTTATTTGCCTTAGTCATTAACTTATTTTTTTAAATCAGAGCTTTTGTAAATGCGATGGTAACGTGTTATTAAAATCTGATTATTTCAGATGCTCGTGCAGATAATAAAATTTCAATTTTTCGCCTATGGATTTTTGTTGAGCCACAAACTTCATCCCAAAAACAACATCATGCTCTGACATGATAAAAAAATTACCCTGAAAGCGGCATCCTAAATTAATAACTTAGAAAAATTGCATAGGTTAGGCGTATAAATTGCAAGAGGGTTTAGAGCAATTATTCTAGATTCTACTCCTTTTCTTTCCCGTTGCTACCGCTGCCATATGCCTGTCCACAACAATCCATAATATCTAAATCAAACTCACTTAATATTTCCAATAGAACTTCTGCTAGTCCTTCTCCAGTCACAATAGTAAGTTCAACGAACCCGATAAATGACTCATCTATGCCTTAATATTTCCTCGAAATTTTCGAAATTTACATGGATAATAAAGACTGAAGTTTGTTTTTAATGAGATATAGAAGTGGAATCCATTTGGATACTGTAATACGTGACTACTTTTGTATCACCTTTAATTTTTTAAAGAAATTCCCTAAGGCAGGAATAATTTGTTCTTTTATCGTACATGCCAAATCATATACAATCCTATTTTTGGAATTCTTTATTCAATTAATATGATCCATAATAACTGGATAAACTTAAAAAAAATCCGGTATCAGGCTTTCTCATCATTTCACGTTTCCTCGAAGTGGAAGATTATTACATGTTAAAAATTGAATCACATCTACAATTCTTTGAAATAATTTCAGTCATTCCATTTCCTTATTTAATTTGATTTGTTTTATCAATAGTCGAACATAAAGTTAATCGTTTCAGTAACTGATTCCAAGCAATAAATGAATTGAGTGATAAATGGAACGCTCATAATTTTGAATTGCAGTTGATAAATTTCTCCAGTTATTATAAACACCTATAAATCGTGCGTATACCTCATTTCCTCTGAAAAATAATATACAATTGAACCCAAACACTGATTCTTGCGTTTTTGAATAAATGTGTCATCTGTGAAGTTGGCTTTCACCAATTGGCATTTTTTTAAAGTAGTAAATGGTAGAATATGAATTACCCTCAGCATTCTAAGCCAAAACTCCTTTGTGTTGACAGGTTTGTATTTAACATAAAACATTTTTAACTCATCATTCGTAATGCTCGGTCATAAACTTGAATCATCTGTAGGTACTTGATCAGGTTTGTTATTGCCATTACTTTCCGATTCCATCATATTTGTATAACCACGTGGTTCTTCATAGATTTTCAGTTTCCACATTTTCATCGCGAGATTTCTGCATTTTGTGCGACCACTCTTCGTTGATTGGAGCTTCAATTATTTAACTTCTGAAATCGCATCCGCTTCATTACCACAATTACGTCGCAAACAATAAAACAAATACATTCGTGAATTAAATTGGTTTTTTCTTTCTTTCCTTTCACCCAATTTTCTTTTTTGAAACTGAGTCTAGACACCCAGAGGGATCATTCCTTGGCATGGGAATGATTCGATCCAACAATATTAAACATCTTAAAGCATGAATGATCAAAGCAATTTTTGCAATTTAACTTAGCAGTTGAGGTTATATGACCTCACTTTACTCTAACAATATGTTGCACACTTGCACTAAACTGCAATATATTTTTACACTTCGTATATTTCAAAACCCGTCGATTTTTCCAGTTAAATTTCTTGCTCGTTCCATAATACAATTACCGTTCAGAACATTATTTTAGCTCTTTATAAAGTTGGGGCCCCTCAATAACGGGGCCCCGGTGTATAGCATCTGCTGTACCCTCAGATGGCCGGCCCTGTATAAGAGGTTAAGACAGTGTTTCCCAAAGTGGGGCCCACGCCCCACAGGGGAGGCGCGGGTGTATCGAAGGGAGGTAATTTGAAAATGGACTTAATACAACTTTAACCCTTTCACTCCGGGTTTTTTAAATGCAATGCTAGATATCGATGCCAAATTTTACAAAAAAAAAAAAAAAAAAAAAGCAAATTTTTAAAGGAGAATGGCAGAATTCGCTGAATTGCAAAATGATGACTCGGTTAAAACTTTATTTAGTATAAAAGGTGCGATGGCATGGCTTTGTGATGAAATGGAAATCAACAACCCAAACTCAACCAAATGGGCAAGAAAACTATTAATAACCGTTTCCATCTTTATTTTTAACTGAATGTGGATTTAGTGCTGCAAATGATTTACTGATTAAAAAAAAAGAAGTCGGCTGGATATAACACAACGTGAGGATTTGAGACTAAATCTAACCAAAATGGAGCCTAACATAAAATCTCTGTGCATCAAGCATCAAGCACTAAATTAAAAACACAAATTAATATTAAAAAATCAATATTAAAGTTATTTGGAATTTCATTTTCAATTTTTCAATATATGTTTTGAAATTTTACTTACTGCTTTTTGTTAACAATTTCATTTATTCATAGGATCCACCATTTATGTTTCTTAAGTGAACTAATCAATTTTTTAAATGTTAAATATTATGTATGGTATATGGGGGGCGTGAAAACTTTAGAAAGGTTAAAGTGGGACATGGCACAAAAAAGGTGAGGAAACACTGGGTTAAGACATTTATAAAGTTATTTAAAAATGTCAGATTTGGAGCAAGTTAAAAATCAATGGTACAGCGTGGATAACAGACACCCAGAGCATATTATTATTATTATTTGCGTTTTTGTCGTCATTTGTTGGTAAACGAGGGGCGATATTGCCTAGAGAGTATTGTATTATTTTTTTCCTTAAGTTGTAAATTACTTTTTAAAAATGACATAAGTTAACTGTTTATCGCCATGGCGCGAGACTTGTACCTGAAACCTTAATAATCTATAGGGAAAACAAAATATTCTTTGTGAGTCTCCTTTTGGCCTTACTCTTAGCCCACGTTGGTGCTACTTAAAACAAGAGACGCACCCTCGGCTTAAAATCGCTGACGCAGGCAGTGAGCTTGTCCTTGAGTGCCATTAGAAACAACAACAAATAATTAATAGAAATGGATGGAAGTTTGGGGATATTTCTCTAGTCATCTTCCAAATATATTGAATAAAGATTATTTTTACAACATATTGTAAAGATGTCGTAACCTGGTCTCCTTTTTGAAAGATACACATATTCGAACATTGTTACTTCTACACAGCGGTGAGACTATTCCTCTTTTGTTGCGCATTGTGTTTCTCCCTTTTAGTGTTAGCCTTTGGGCTTCAAGGGGAGTCAGATAATGGAGAACACAAGTTATTGTGACCCTTTGAAGAATGGAACTGTGTCAAACCCACAGATGGGACTATTTCTTCTATAGATCACCCAAACTGGGATAAAGTTCCAATAATGAACGACACATGCGTTTTACGACCCATTGAAGAAAGAAGTTCTAAAACCTCCAGATGCAAATATTTGTGTATTGTGAAGGTTCGGATAAGAGGGTAGATGTTTTGAGAATATTCCCACGACAGAACGGCGCACCATTGGAAGTATTTCTGAAGAATGATTGGACGATCGGCACCTCCAGCGCGCCAATGCGAGCCTGAGAGGCGGAACTTCACCAATGTTAAAATGGAAGGTTTTGGAAGAAGCTGATGTGGGTGGACGAGCCAAGCTGATCTGGATAGAGACTGGACGAGAGCTGATACGACAACGAGACGAGCATTGAGCAGTGCTGAAGAGTTGGAGTTGAAAAGATACCACGTGATCTCGAGTTAATTGAAAAGATCTACCGGAAGTAACACGCAGTAGCCGGATACGCGGACAGCCTGTGGGTTCTCAATATTAGATGTCGAACTGACAACCCAGTTGCAAATATTTCCCAGCATTTAACCTAGAGGACGTGTTGTTGTTTTTGTTATTGTATATAAGCTGTAAATAAAACCTATGTGTTTAAAACGCTACCATTTTATTTGATCGATCAGGATCAAATCATTACAATATTAAGATTCTAAGAATCGCCTTTTTAATCATATTAATTTGGTTTCATTATTGGAATTTTGGTCACTTTTATGTCGTGTTGGTTTGATTTCCTTTCATCTTCAGTCTATTTGTCGAATTTGCTAATCCGTAGTCTCACCAACAAAACCTTCCGCTAACTCATTCGGATGCTTACTGAATACAGTTTAATGGTTAAGGAAACCGAATCTATCAATTATAAATTCTTTTAAACAGTAAGTTAACTATTTTTTGTCATTGCTCGGATAGAGAAAGAGGAGTAGTACAGTGAACAGAACATCTGAAGAAAATAATACTATTAATGAATTATATGATTATCAAAATTTTTTGGTTTAAAAATATTTTGGTGAAACACCTGTTATGAGACACAGCTACATAAAATATTATATGAACATTTTAGCAAGCATTAATACTGCTGAACCGACTGGTCGCCAAAGGCGTCTAGTATGTTATAAATTCTGCATTTCCTTTTATTGTTCTTCTTTCCGTCAGAAAATTCTTTCTTTCTCGATATCAAAATTATTTGTAAGTAAATTTGCGACGACTACTCGATAAATAGTCCGAATAATTTTTTATTATCATTATTCCTCATTCTAATAAGTTTATATTAATTACATAAGCTACTTATTTTTAAAACGTAAACTTGATTGTTAATGATATCTAGAAGCTAAATTTCAGAAGCATTGCTTGCCCTCCCCGCATTAGTAGGAAAATTGCTGCCGAAACGTCACTCTAGACGGAAGTCAAAATGATTCCGCCTCGTTCATTAGCTCTGATTATCACGTGGTGTTTTGTCCTTGAATACAATAGTCTCCTCGGTACCTTCCAGTTGTTCTGTCAGCAGCATGTTCACTAAAGTGTAAACATGAACACGAGAACATACGGCGAGTTATTCTTTTTTGAAGTTTGTGTTCTTATTTATGGGGTCATTGACTCCGTGTCTCTGAAACTGCTTTCAGTTTGAATAACGCAAAAGGAATAAAGATATATTTTTAAAATAACGTTTTGAAATATTTCATTTTTGACTGTTAAACTCTAAAAGTTATTAGTATTAGTGTAATTCCGTAATTGACGAATCAAATGACCATTAGGTTATTTTTCTTTGAACATCGTTTTATTTAATATTATAACATTTCACATTTTTTACACTAATATTTTTTATATATTTGGTTAACTACATAATTTCCATAATGTCTTGTGTTACAAAAAAAAAAAAGAAATTCCGTTGCTCTTTAAAAAACAAAATAAATAATAAAATTTACAGTGCCGTCATTCTGACTCCATTTCACTGACACCGAGTGGAAATTATGTCTCAATTTACAGGTTAACCCCTTGAACAGAAATGACGACTCCAGCTCGTCATAAACTTTCCTGAACAAACTGACAAAGTCGAGCTGGACTCGCCAGAAATTATTGAGGTTTGATGCGTTTTTTAGAGAAGTATGTGCAAGTCATATCGAGTCTATTGCTTTGATATACTTCTGTGCATGCTTCTAAATACCGTTAGTATGTAATTTGTATAAATCTATATGTATAAATGTTGAAACACGTACTTACTTTCGTTTAAATACGTAGAACTGTAATATTTTTGATAAACATTAATGAAGAATTAACCGACGCTAACTACATTCTTATATATATAGCAATAAACATTCATACTATAAATGTGTGAAACAAATATTATTTTTAATAATAACAAATCATTTGAGCAACAAAACCGTAACTTTCTATATCAATCCCTCCTCTTAAAACTGAGAAAATTAAATCGTCTGCCAGAGCGGTGCTGATAAATTGTCGTTCAAGGGGTTAATGTTACGCAAGCAAAATTTATCAATTTTAAATTTTAAGGTTCAAATTAGTTTTCTCTTAACTGAAGTAAAATATGTGACCTATAGTTATATCTATATTATAAAAAATGCAACTCGAAATGCGTTGCTAAGCGCAAAACTGGAGAACGGCTAGACCGATTCGGCTAATTTTTTAAAAATATTTTCTATAAGACACGAGGATGGTTATTATGGAGAGAAGAAATGAAAAAACTGCGAGGAAAATGGTTAAAACGACACTTTTCTTACTTTCCCGCCAAAAATCTTCATTTCCTTCCCCCACACCTACTGAGTAAGATAGGAGGAAGTAATAAATTATGATTTGTTTAGAAAGAAATACGCGAAGTCAGTTGGTTTTCATTCATAGATAACGGGATGTTTAAAAAGAAAAAAAAATAGTTGCTTCTGTTATTAGTCTGTATGGATATTTAATCTACGCCTGCTCAAAATAAAGTCTGGGCAGGGAAGAAAAAAAAGAATAACAAAGAGAAAAAAAGGGTTTGTAGAAAGAAAAGCATTGAAGAAAAAAAGGATAGAAAAAAGACAAGAAAAGAAAAGTGCGTGTGTCACCATTATTTCCTCTGTGCGCGGCATTTCGCAAGCTGTTTTTAAACTTTCGCATCTCTTGAAAACCAATTGTGTCTTTATTTGTTTAGTTTGTTTACATTTATGAAAATTTCAATCTCACTATTCTATAAAAACTTAGAATTTTAAACCTTTCTCTCCAGCATTTAAGTAAAATGTCAATTCCGAGACAATCATTTCACGGATAGAAAGAGAAAGATGAGTAGTACAATGAACAGAACATCTGAAGAAAATAATACTATAAATGAATTATATGATTATCAAAATTTGTTTGGTTTAAAAATATTTTGGTGAAAAACCTGTTATGAGCACAGCTACATAAAATATTATATGAAAATTTTAGCGAGCATTAATATTGGCGAACCGACTGGTCGCCAAAGGCGGCTAGTCATAAATAAAAATTTTAGAACAAGTCAAATATTTATTAGGAAATTTTTAGTAAATTCGTGACAATATTATTCAAACAGTAAGCTGTAAATTAAACAATACTCACTCAATCCGAATTCTTTTGGTTCATTCCCTAGAAAATAGTATAAGGACAAAGTCCGCCAAATTTTATAGTAACATGAGAATTATGTTTTGAGTTGTTTGATTTGAAGTGAGCAAAAAATAAATAAAAATCAATTTTAGGAAAAACGCATTTAAAGTATGCTGTAATATGTTTTAATAATAAATTGTGTGTGAACGTACTTAAAATTCACCATATTTATATACACTGAAGTGACAAAAGTCATGGGATGACTGTTAATATCGTGTCGGTCCTCCTTTTGCCCGGCGAAGTGCAACAATTCGACGTGTCATGGAGTCCTCAAGTCGTTGGAAGTCCTCTGCAGGAATATTGAGCCATGCTGTTTGTGTAAACGTCCATACTTGTGAAAGTGTGGATGGTGCAGGAGTTTGGGCACGAACGGACCTTTCGATGATGTCCCATAAATGCTCGATGGGATTCGTATCGGGCGATCTAGGTGGCCAGATCATGCGCTGAAATTGTCCGGAACGTTCTTCAAACCAATCACGAACAGTTCTGGCCCGGTGACATGGCGCATTGTCATCCATAAAAATCCCATCGTTGTGTGGGTACGTGAAGTCCATGAATGGCTGCAAGTGATCTGCAAGCTGCTGAACATAACCATTTCCAGTCAATGATCGGTTCAGCTGCACCAGAGAACCAAGTTCATGCCATGTAAAAACAGCCCACACCCTTATGCAGACACCACCAGCTTGAACAGGGCCTTGCTGACAGTTTGGGTCCATGGCTTCGTGGGGTCTGCGCCACACTCAAACTCTGCCATCAGCTCGCAACAACTGAAATCGAGACTCATCTGACCACGCCACGGTTTTCCACTGGTCTAGGGACCAGTCGATATGCTCACGAGCCCAGGAGAGTCGCTGCAGGCGATGTCGTGCTCTCAGTAAAGGCACTCGAACCGGTCTTCTGCTGTCATAGCTCAAGGAAGACAAATTTCGCCGCACAGTCCTGTCGGACACGTCTCTCGTACGTCCCACATTCCTGCAGTTATTTGACGAAGTGTTGCGTGTCTATTAACATTGACCATTCTACACAGACGTCGGCGGTCTCGGTCGTTAAGTGCAAGTGATCGCCCACTGCGCTGTCCATGATGGGATGGAATGCCTGAAATTTCCTACTCTCGGCACACTCTTGATACTGTGGACCTCGGAATGGTGAATTCAATACCGATATCCGCAATGGAATGACCCATGCGTCTAGCTCCAACTAACATTCCACGTTCAAAGTCTGTTAATTCTCGTCGTGCCGCCATAAATCACGAAAAACCTGTTCACATGAATAACTTGAACACAAATGAAAGCTCTGGAAAACGAACTGCGCATTTATACTTTTTCGCTGCGATACTACTGCCATCTGTATATTTGCATATTGCTATCCCATGACTTTTGTCACTTCAGTGTATTATATCCTTTTCCTCCTCAGTTTTTATTATTTTCTTTATTTCATCAGGGGGTTTTTCCGACAACTTTTTCATTTGGCAGTGAATGCAATGATTCATTCAATGGCAGAGATTCATTTATTCTTTGTCTAGTTGAGGAAACGCTCTATCTAGGATACACTCCGATAATTTGAAGGGCATTCAGTAATCCCATAAAACCTTCATTAAAATGTATTACAGACGTAAATGCATCTAATATAAGGGTTAAGAACTCTCCGAAGGCATCTCTAGGTACGAATTTAAACAAAACGCCGTTGAAACTCTCTGGCATTTTACAGCGCAAAAAATGTTACTTGTTTAAAACTAAATATGTGTTTTACAAATTTGTGACATGTTTTTGGCCCTTTAAATCAGAACTTACGGTTGTTTAAATGTCGACTTCCGGTTTCCCCGTCATTACAAAAATATTAATATATTGACCTCTAATTAACGTATAGATAAATGGAAACCTGTTTTGGATAGCTCAAACACTATTCTATACAATAAAATAATTTATTAATGTCATTTTTGGCGAAAATGGACGTTTTCAACGTGTTCGGATATCTTAAAAAATATATTAAACAACTCCTGAACTAAAAAGTAAAGTACATCTATCCTTTCTTTAAATATTGGGTTTCAACTGATAAGTATCATAAAACAACTGTAAATATTTTTTTAAAATATGAATTCCATTTTAATTTATGAGAGTTTTCTTTCTTTGATAAGAAACAATTCTAACAAAGATATGACTACGAAAATATCTTTTCCAAGATTAAAATAGCATTAAAATGCTTATAAATACAAATATCAAAATCAGTGTTAACTTTTCAAAAAATGGACCTGGAAACAATATTTAAATGGTTTTTTAAAGAAAATTATTCGAAAATTAAGTAAATTAAATTTTAAAAGTTTCATATTTTCGTAAAAGAAAAAAAAATCTTCTTTTTAACATAGTCATCTAATCAATGAGAAAAATTGTTTTTATCGAACTCAAGCCGCTATGTTTACTGGACAAAGTTGTTTTAATCCTACAATCATGTTAATTGAATCGTTCGAACATCTGTCAAATTTTATATATACGTACTGATTGAGGAAAATTAATAACTTTTGAAGGGGAAAAAACCATTGAAATGCAAAAAGTTTTACTAAAAGATAATAATTTGTAATAGCATGCTATTTTATTAGATACAAGGAGATTAAAATTACATTTTGCATGCGGCGCAACTACGCAATAAGGTTTCGTTATACTATTTTTGAGGCCAGGGACACAGAATTCATAGTAAATACTATTATAAATTTTGTGTAAATTAGATGTAAATAGTTTTATTTTGTAAAAATTATTTATTATGGAATCGCGCATCAGCGGGTAAGGACTGTTCTAAAAGGAATGTGCAGTGGAAGCTTTAAATAAAATAAACCTAGGGAATTTTAGAGAAATTTCCATACTTGCCTGGTGCGGCCGCGCTGTTTCTGCGTTTGCCCCATCAGCATACGTGAACGGAGCGTCCAGCCTTAAAAATTATTCAGAAATCTGTACTACTATTATAAATGCGAAAGTTTGGATGGATGATGGGATTCAATCACGCCAGAATGGCTGAAGGAAATTGGATGACATTTAGCACAGAGATAGCACATAGTCTACAGAAGAACATAGGCTCATTTTTATTCCGGTTAATTGAGTGGTTAATTTTTTATTAATTAAAAACTAACTTTACCGCCAAAAAATAAGAAAATCTGAAAACATCTACCTGAGCTTTTTGAATCATTTGTTTTTATTTTTCAATTTCCGGTGTTCACTTTAATATTACCTTATTATTCTAATGGAATCCTTTGTGATTTATTATCCTGGCAGAAAGACGTTTTCATCACTGAAAAGTTCAGCTGTGTTTTTTTAAACTATTAAATCGTTTCCTGCTCATAAAAAAAATAGTTGAACCGAGTAAGTGTATTTATTCTTTCCAATTTCTTTTTAAGAAAACCATCACTCTGTAGTAGTGAAGCTATTGAGAACAAGTGTATTCGTTTTTTTTTTTCTTACGCTGTTCATGTAATTCTCAGAATCCTTAATTTAATGAGCCAACGAAACTACTAGGTTTCCTCTCCAGCTCTACGTTCCTCTCGCTCATAGCGAAGTCACAGCATATTTTTTTAAGGAAAAAAATTATAGTTTTATTTTATTATTTGTTATCGTTTGATAGTTTTTCGAAAGCCCGGAAAACGCAAATCGAACCTTTCGAAAAGGAGTAATCAAACTCGGGCTATGAGAGTAGCTAGAAGTCGGGAATCGAATCCTCAAGCGGAATTTTGCACAATAATGCACGCTGAGCAACAGGCTACTTCTAGATCAAATGAAACGCAGAAGCATTCAGAAATGAGACGACTACAGCACGCCGAATATTTGGCTACTCGACGCGCTGCTGAAACTATGAAACAAACTCAACAACGCCGACTTCAGAACTTTTTTTTTTTTTTTTTGCCGAAAATGACTGTATATCAAAGCTGTTCCGTTATGTATTTTTGTAATTTAATTGTATTTGTGTTAGCTATGTATTTTTCATATATGCTTATACAGAAGCGGCTGCAGGAATTTGCCGACGGGGAGGCAAGACAAATCCGACAGGGGTCTAGCATAATATCTCTCATTTGGCTTCACAATAACTCAAAATAGTTAATTATACATTTAATTAAAGAGAATCAAGTATTATTTAGACTCTTTTTTTTATTCAGATAATGGGGGGCAAGAGGATACCGACAAGGGCAATTACCCCCCTAGTCCCCCTGCTATCGCCACCTCTATACTTATAGTGGTATATATCCGTTAGCAAATAATTTAGAATTCCGCCTAATTTTCACAAATTTCTTTCGCGATAGTTATTTTGGGCCTTGCAAACGAAAAAGTACCCTTTTAGTTTTTACATAGTTTTTAAGTAATTTTTTCCCTACGCTAATGAGGTTAGATATAACATGTTTTCAACCGGCTATTTCAAACGATTCTGTTTATTTTTGTAGTACTTGATACATTTAAAATTAATCATTGTTACTTAATAGATCTTTCGATTCCTTCAGAAGTGCTTTTGAATAAGAATAAACCAGATTAATTGAAATTAAAATTTTCTAATCTACATTTGTTTCCCCAATTGGTGTTTAAAATTCGTCTCATGCATACGGTTTGCTAACATTTTACATTATGATTATAATGTTAGTTCTCAAATATATACATCAAAATTACCACTTGTAAAAGCTATTATCTCATATAAACAAAATAAAATTATTATTATTCATACCGATTAAGGTAAATTATATATTATGGAAATTTTTTACTGCAGGCAGTCATTTTTCTATTTACTCGGAGTATCGACGAATCATATTTCGGGTATACAAGCGTATATCCTTAATTATGCTTTGACAAAAAATGTGCCTTCCAAACGCTCCTAACTTAGTAGATTAAGCGAATTCGAGTTTCTTAAGAAACGAATAACGACAAACGAGCAATAAAACAGACCGCTTACAAATTGCAAATTCGTGTGCTTCAGAATCTCAATATAAAAAAGGGACAGGAATCTGAAGACAATGCCTATGTGCTAACTGACCACACGCATCAGAATCAGAAAACCAACATGCGGGCAAAAATGGAATCAACTATTCACGACAGAAAATTGAACCAGGAATAAGAGCTCATTCCACGCATTCCTTTAATTGCCAAAGGCATGCCTTGTGATTTAAAACGATTGTAGTTTCCACATTCGATTTGCACGCTTCATGACCATCAGCAATACACAAGGTCAATCACTTCATGCGTATTGTAATGACTTGATCCTGGTCGATCAAATACACTAGCAGCGTTTAAACACAAAGGTTTTATTTATAGCTTTATACAAAAACAAGCAAACAACACGTCCTCTAGGTTAATATGCTGGGAAATATTTACATCTGGATTAAAATGTTCCACAATTAATACTAACGGGCTGTTCAGCGTATCCGGCTACTGCGTGTAGCCCAAGAGATCTACGGATATCGCTGGTAGATATTTAATCAAACTCGAGATCATGTGGTATCTCTTCAACTCTTCAGCTCAGCTCGTATCAGCTCCCTCGTCGTCGTATCAGTTCTCGTACAGTCTCTAGCCGGATCAGCTTGTCTCGTTTTTTCTTCCTTCCAAAACCTTCCATTTTAACCTCGGTCAAGCTCCACCTCTCAGGTTCGCATAGGCGCGCTGGAGATGCCAATCATTCAATAATTTTTCAGAATTACTCACAATGGTCAGCCGTGGGAATATTTTCGAAACATCCACCCTCTTATCTGATCCGCCACAATAGGAAAGATATTCACAGAGGGGGCCTCAGTATTTATTTCTTCAAAGGGTCGTAAACCGTATATGTTGTTCATTATCCGAACTTTATTCCAATTTGGGGGATCCATAAAAGAAATAGCCACATCTGGTGTTTTAACACGGGTTCCTTCTTCAAAGGACCGCAATCTCATGTGTTCTCCATTATCTGACTTCATTCAAGTCCAAAGGGCGATACTAAAAGGGAGAAACACAATGCGCAACAAAGGAAGAATCGCCTCACCGCTGGCCAGAAGCAACAATGTTCGAACATGTGTCTCTTCAAAAGGAGGCAAGGTTACGACGTCTTTACAGTATGGATTGAATCTAGATAATCCATGTTTTTCTCATGGTCAGTAGAATGTTGTTATGTTCGCAAATAAAGAGACCAAGAAATGTATTTGTTTTTTCTGAAGAAAAGGAACCAGCGAGAGTAGTCTTCGCAAAACTTTCCAGCATATTCTGTAATAAATACTTCTATCGGATCTAAAAATATTATGGACCTTTAGAAAGGCAGTGGATGCTTAGCAAAACACTTTCTTACGATAGTTGCGAAACATTAACCTTTAATGTGAACTTAGCCTTCTTACAGAATCTGATTCCTCAGCTGATGCTAAATCCATTAAAAAATTCCTACATTTTTAGTAAAATTGCAGATAAAAAGTATTATTATTAATTTAATTTCAAATTCTAATTTGGAAGCGTAAACAAAGCATTTCAAAATGCAGAACTTCAAAAATCAAATATCATTTGCAGTTTCCAAACAAAGCAACAGCGGGACCTACTGGAATAAACAAATACATTTTTTCGGGTTAATATTACACGATCCGTGATGCTATCTTCAAAGTAAATATTTGAGCACCTAAACAGTGTAAAGGTTTCAAAACCGCTGATAAGGAAGAAAACATGCAGCCGTGTAGGAAATGGGAAGGAAACACAAGGAGAACAACAAAATATGCAACAAATGCATACAAATATTTGCTTCTTAAAATATTTGTTTTTAAATAGTAAATTTGAAATGCGCTGAGATAAGAGAATTAAGTTTATAACAACAAATCAGCACACCCTAAAAATTTTCGAATACAATCACTCCAAAATTAATATAAAATGCGAGTGTAGATCAATTCATTTTCATTTGAAATGAAAAAAAAATTATTAAAGACCATGTAATTTGAAAAATAAAAAAATATATATTGTTTCTCACTAGAAAGAGTACTTTAAAAATATATTAAATCCCAGAAATATAAAAGAACAACAACAGAAGTATAATTGATATTGTAAGGTTTTTGGCCGGGTCTACTGGTGAGTTGCGCAGAAACAAACTCAGGTCTTGGAGAAATAAAAATATATTTATTTCTAGGTATAATACAGATATATTTCACACATATACACCTTCTTGATTAAGTATTTTACAAACACATAGGTAATTCAGTTCAGAGATCCACTAGGGGAAGATGCTGTGTTTCAGATAAGTAAAGGAGTCTCTCTCGGAGGTGAAGAGTATGATGGAGTTCTAGAAATTCCCGCAAGGTTCAGCCCGAGGTTCGGGATTCTCTGCTCGTCGATTTACCAACTGGGATTTCCTGACAAGTAAGGTGATGAACTGGCTGGAAGAGCGAATCAGAAGACAAGCTGTTCAACTAATTGGAGGTTTCCCCAAAGCTCGGATGAGCTTTGACACTTCAGTCAAGACGTTAAATGGTTCAAAAGTTCCGATGAACTACTCTTGGGCTCAGCTACAGGGAGTGGCTGCCTACGTACTCTCCAAATTCTCTCCTGAGAATTTTACACAGAATTCCAAGGTGAATTCTAGTTCCAATCACTAGCTGTCGCTTCGTCAGTCGGTTCTCTCCGTCCGCTCCCTCAGTCGGTTTCCACTTTTATTTGGGTCTCATAGGCCGGCCTTCGGTGGCAAATGACCAATCAGGGTAGTTCCCAACTTTCATTGGATCATCTGACCTAAGTTATCTTTCCAATCACAAGAGAAAGGGAAACAACAATTAGCAAAGAGACGTGTTGGCTCCGTCTTGTCTTCTATATTCTTCTCCAGAAGAATGAAATGTCATCTCCCGCTGGCCCCCGTTGTTTCGGCTCTCTCTCATCTATTGACAGGGGCACATTTGGTTCTTTCCTTCGATGCCTGTTCCAAGCACATGTCCAGTTCAGTACAGACCTCACAAGTCGATCAGACACATTAGATTGACTTCGGCACTTAGATTTGAATACCAGGTATCCGTATTCTTCGCATTTTACAAATTCTTCCACTATCTGTAATTTCCGGGTACAAAGGATTGCTTTCTCGTGGAAACGAAGTTTGCTATATCCCTACTTGTCGCTTATCTGAAGACGTCACAACGATAACAAACTGAAAAGCCGCGTAATAAAAAGTAAATAAACTTAATGAATAGCTGCAAATTATTTATTCTGCTGTAGAATCGTTTTCGGATCAGATTTTTTCCTCTGTTTATGTGAAAAAGTTTCATTTCCTTTTTAATTAATCTTATTTTATCAACAACATTCGCCGGCCGACTTCAAAGTCTACGCGGTCCAATTTTGTCCCGCGGGTCATAGGTTGTGCATTCTTGCTTAATATAGCAAGCACATTTGAGAGTTCTGACCAAATGTTTGATCGAAGATAGTTTTTTATTAATTTTAATTTGCTAAAAGAGCACTCAACATATTACTATGTTATAGTAACTGGTAAGCAACGAAAAGAAAAGTTTGACACAATTACTACATTTAGAAAAAAAATATTATAATTATTACTTAGCAGGTATTGCAATGTACTGTGCGTTATTTGCATCTCTTTCATTCAAAATCAATTCCCGTAGCAAACAAATTTCTCGGGTTAGGCTTTCACTTACATCTTCGTTGTAAAACTTTACAAAGTTTTTGGAACATTTCTCTAATTCAAGTTTTTTTTAAAGATTTTACGCCAGTGATTAATTTTAAGTCGGCAATAATATCTCGAACACTTTTAAATCGATCTTCTACTTGGACAACAACAGCATCAATTACAGCATTATAAAAATAACACCTAAATTCCTGTTCCGAGTTTTTATCATGCCAGAACATGATGTTGCTTTTGGGATGAGGTTTTTTGGCGTCAATAAAAATCCGTAGGAGGAAAAATAAAAATTTTATTAGCTGCACGAACATCTCAAAAAATCAGCTTTTAAAAACACGTTGCCATTGCATTTGCAAAAGCTTTGATAGAAAAAAACAAGAAGAGGTAAAAAATAGAATGACAGATGAGACTTTTCTACTATTCTATTTCTTGTTTTGTTCTGCGTATTGCCACAACCAATCGTGTTCCAATATAAAATCAATAACTTCAAATATTCAGTCCCAGCCTTCTCATTAATTTTTACTATTTTTTATTAATTTTTCCCCAAAGTTTAGATTGTGTTATCTGTATAATTACCAAAAAGTTTTCCTCTGTAATTCAGTTTAAAGTTTGTCATCTTTTTAGCTGGAATATTTCTTTCTCTTTTTTGGGGGAGGGGGCGGGTAAGGTATTTTAATAACATCTATAATGTTTGTCTTTCATTCATTTATTTATTGCATAATGTAGTGCATGAGTAAAGTTAATAATTGCAATTCGTGCGTATTGCCACAAAAAAACAGTGTTTTCACGTTTATAACACGTTTTAACATTCAAGAGCTGTTTTGGCCCTCATGATCCTTTTTCATATTTTGGCCCCTCATCCTAAAAGGGTTGTGCATCCCTGATATATATAACAACTATAATTGCTCAAGAAATAAATATTTCCATTTTTTTTCTCTCTAAAAGTACTAACATTTTCTTTACTCATCGTAAACAAATCAACCAGCATGAGCATGTTTCAATAAGAATAAAGCTACTGTTGAACAACGGATTGTAAAACCATCCGCGCCTTTACGCATGCGTTTGAATGGGTTTAATTCGACAAAGCAGGGGTGAAAAGGAAAGATGGAAGGAGGGGAGATTTGCATTTAATAATAAAATAAACTCGGATTACTCGGACTGGATTAAAATAATACGGTCAGGAACGACATGGTATTCAGATGCACATGGAAAAAAAAGTTGTACAAAAAAAGCATCTAATTGGGCGAAAATCAAGATCAAAGAATGATGAAAAATTCCGGAAATGCGCTCAAAAAGTGGTCGTCTCGGAATGCTGAAGCGGATAATAGCTTATATAATTTTAGAAACTGTATACCGTTTTGTGCTGCAAGATTTTCGGAGTATAACTCTACATTAATTAAAATTTCGAAAATGTTACTCAGAGGAGCACATTCTCAACCGATACGATGTATTCTCCGACAAATTTAATAGCTTATGGTCTGATGGTCTGCCTACTGTGCTACAGCGGCTATCTGTCGACATACTATCTGTCCATAACAAGATCTCTGGCCGACAGTCGTCTATGTTTACGGCGGGCGTTATAGAAACAGGTGTCGATAGGGAGGATTCATTTTGAATGGGTGGAATCGGACGGAAGTCTGGGGAGTTATTCTTTATCTTGGCAAAAAATGAAGCGATAAAAAAACTATTATTCATTCGTCCTCTCGCTTTAGCCGCAGTTGCTCGCATCTTTATATTTGCTTAGCTTACTTCTTTTATATTTTATTAATATTTTCTTTGGTTAATATTAACTGCATTTCATTATTTAATAATTTTTGCCTCTTGAATTTTGAGATCCTTTAAAATGCCTTTTCGATTTAAGAATGGAGAGACTTATGTTCTCGCCTTCCTGTTAGTTTAAAAGCTTTCCTTAGATAGGATTACAAGAATCTAAAAATTGATTCACACTAATGTGAGTAAGAAAGATTAAAATTTTTAACAACATTTCCTCTACTCAGGTGCACTGATTGCCATAGTAAAACGGAGACAGATAAGTACTTTTAAACGACATTGATGGGCTTTGAATAGAAAGGTATAGGATAATAGAAATGAAGAATTTTTAACACCGAAAAGATTAGATGAATGCAGGAATTTATGGATCCTTTATTGCTACTCAGCTCATGACGGTTGATATACATTGAAAAGAAAAGCTCATTTATCATTCTATTATTCGAATTGACAATTCGTGAGAAAAAGTACACCTTCTTTTGAATGCAGGCTCGCGGTTTTATGAGAGGTAAACATTACAGATAATTAGTAATGCAGAAGGAAAAAGATACTAAATTCTCCATTTTGTGCTGTTCTTCAGAACTTTGGATACTAGGGGACAAAGGCCATAGCAGCTATAAGTCCCAAAACTGAAATCAATCAATCAATCCATCCATCCATTTTGTGCTTCTCGGTCGCAAAATTTAAAGGTATCATATAAAATTTTCATCGTACCACTCCTGAAAGCTCTTTTACTATTTGAACTAGCCTCGGATCAATATGAAATTTTGAGTTTAAATAAAATGCGGTCAGAAATAACTCAACACTCACATACACGTGAAAACAAATTTAATTAAAAATATGTAATGGGGGAAATCCAAGGTCAAAGGGAATACCGGAAATGCGCTCATCGTTCCTTGTCTCATCCTTAATAATACGGAATCGTCGAAATATAGTCGTCTCAGAATACTGAAACAAACAATTAACGCCTAAGATTTAAAATCTCTACATTTCTTTCTCTAAGTCTTCCGTTAAAAAAAATGGGGAGGGCAGGGTGTGCTTGTGCCGGCTGTGGAGCCGGTGGATTACAGGTTCCTGACCCGATTCCTCCGAAAAATCGTCATGTGAGTGAGTCTGGTGCACGTAACATCTGTCGGGGTCAAACGTCCTAACGCTGGTGAGGCATAGAAATTTAGAGAGGGGAATGCCAGCACAGCTGTCATTCTCGTCATCTGACCGTGGCTCAGAATTACAAGATTCGTCTCAAAATAGTCCTAGATTTGCTTTAAAATATGGGATTCGAACATAACTGAATTCCATTTGAAGAATTCAATTTTGTTATGATTTATTTTTTATCACATAAAATATCCATAAGCTGCAATCCATAAGTTAATAACTATAAGTTTCTAATAAATCCTCATTTCCAATTAGGAAAGTTATTACCTTTAAAAGCCTTTTTAAAAAATTTAATAATTAATTTTGCAGAAACCGTTTTAATTTTTTAAAATTTAGAAATAAAAGCTTAATAGAAACTTTATTTTCTTTTAACTGCAACGATATACTTTAATTTTGGGCCCCATGGTAATTGCACCCAGGACAAGTGCCCTACGTGTCCCATCCTAGTTACGCCATCGTTCGTGTATCAAATCTTTCATATCAGATTTGGTAATACAAGCGGTGAATCTTTTTTTAAAACCGAAATAAATAAAAGTAAGCTTATATATAGTTTGTGTTCTATAGAAATTAAAATCACCGAAACTGTTTTTTTTTCTTTACTTTATTACCAAATACTATAAACCATAAGGAAAATTTTAATAAAATTTTATGACACTCAATTAAAAAATTAATTTTTATTCATTAATGTATGAAAAAATTATTTAATCTTAAAAGTTTGGAAGGTAACACTTTATGATAGAGGATATTTAATATCCGTAATCATGTTTTTAGTTTCGTTTCATCCTTTTTTAAAAATTGTTATCGTTTTCAACGGTTTTTAAAAATTATTTGGTACACTATGGGGTTTTTTTCTGAGAAATTACGTATTTTTAATATCGTCTGATGAAATAATTCGCTCAATTTAATCAAAAATGGATCGCAAACGATAACAGGATTTTGTATAAAACGTTTTCTTTCATTAAAAAATATTGTTTTTAGCAGAAAAACTCGTTAGCATTTCATTGAATGCTATTATTTAACGCCCATTTATTTTCTCTTATATTATGGATACTAAGTGTAACCGACTACTGCTGATAACCGTAATTTTTGTCAAGTAGAAGTATTTATTATCTTTCAAGTACTTCAAATTACAGAGGCATATTTACAAAAGGCCTAATCCCGTCTTCCTAAGAGGGAGAAGTAATCTGATTCCGAGGATTATTCTGGAGAGGAGAATTCTGATTGAATCTCAAGGGTCATTACCGTAGAGCTGATAGATAAATCACTATTATATATCACTATTTCTTACTATATATCACTATTATATACCACTGATATATCACTATTTCAACTTTATGGTCATTACTTGCTATGGTGTGACACTTCCCATAGAAGGTATGTCTGGTCATAGAAGACGAAGTAACTCAATCCCCCTTATCGTATCCAAAAGGAAGCAAAAAACAAGCCCCAAATGGGAAGCATATCGTTTCCATATTTGAATATTTTCCATTTTGCTCCTTCCTCTTCGGGATATAATAAAAGCTAAAAAAGGTTTTACTAAAAGTTTCAAGGCAATTAATTATTTAGTTAATCTGTTATTAATAATAGACATAAAACTATTTTTTCCCCAAAATATATCAAGTATTTCATCAAATTTTAAATAAATATATACATTATTCAACTCACTCACGCATTGTCTATTTTTACGTATAGCATTTCTTTTCTTTGCATTAATTACCTTTCGTTTTGATTTTTTAAAAGTATTTCGATGTTTTCCCCTCCCCCCAATAGTTTTAATATTCCTCGGAATGATACTATGAAGAAAAAGCGTATCGAGACAATACCTTGGAAAATGAATATTACATCTTTATTTAGAATAATAATAATAAATTCCTAAATAAATTAGAAGCAGTTTTACATCTAATTGCTCTAAGAGAGAAATAAACTTGAGTCAACTTATCCATCTGGTATATATAAAAAAAGTTTATGTAAAAATTACATTTTATTCACTTTGCGATTGGTCGATAGATAATCAACTGCTTTATGATATTAGAGATAAAACTAAAGCTTTATAAAATTTAGAGTAAAGCTTCATCTAGCAGTAAATGGGTTTTAAAAATTATTATTTGTTAATTCTACTTTTATGCACACTGTTTGGGGCAACTCTAATGAGAATTTTCCTGTTTCGTCTTTTTCAAGATCGTTTATGTGCGTGCTCTGTGTTTGTAGATGAAATTTCTTCTTATCTACATCTAAGGCAGCAAGGGATAACAGCCATTGTAGCTATAAATCCCTACATCTCATTTCTTTCAGGTAGCGAAAATTTTTCGTCTCTCGGCTAGCAAACGACTGAATACTTAAGCAATGACCAGCATTGATTCTTTAAATAGTAAGATGACATCCAGCGATAGCAGACGAAGAAAAATCGAGTGAAATTCTGACAATTTAAAAATAAAAATGAAGGCTATTGTTAAGTTGACGCTAAGTTGGAAGAAGGCGTGAAAAATAGATTCAATATTTAGATATTGACGTTACAAGCAAATGATGTTCTCAATGTGGGGCTTTGAGTTTTGAGTCGGAAGTTGACCGATTGGAAAATGTACGTTCTCATCAGGAAAAGATTAAGCTTCCAGCATTGAACGAATAGTTGGAGGGGTTCAAAAACTCGCTAAATGGAAATGGCGAGCATCTCGTACAGTACTAGACAACAACAGGGTTAGCAAGCAAAAAAAACAACCCTGGAGTGATATTAATTTCTAATTCCTTATTTATTCGCAGATACGCAAACCTTTCCCCACCTTAAATTTAGTTCAACTAATATCCCATTCGTAGGTAATACGAAGAATATTTTGGAACGGATATTCCTTTAGTCCAGGGGCTCTCAATAGGTGGGTCGGAACCCCCAGGAGGTTCGCGAGTTATGTCCAGGGGGTCACAAGATGTGGAAGAAAAGTTTAAAAAAAATTTATTTATTGCTGTAGTTTTCATTAAAAAAAGAGTACACATATAGCTTTTAATACACATAGAAGTTGGTTTTTGTGTTCCATTAGTTAATGGGATACATGAGCTTGTTTGGAATGAACCAATTTTTTAATGTCTGGAATGAGCTTTATAACACAGAAACAATGGTATTTTCCTGTGTCAAACGATTTCTTGATTTTGCTCTTAAATTTATCATTATGGAGAATACTTGTTCACAGTTGTAAGATGTAGAAAATGGCATCAAAGTTTTTAATGCTGCTGTGGACAAATCTGGGTATTCCTTTTTAATACCTATCCAAAATTTGTTGGCATAGGCTTTGTTAAAAGTTACCTTAGCTGAATGATCACTTGAAATCTCAGCTTTTGTTAAAGCTTGCTCATTGAATGGACTGACTATCCACACGACCCCACTCGTATCCTTAACTGGAATGTAATCTGTAAACTGTTCAATCAAAGTTTCGAGATGAGATGATACTAGTGAGGAGAAAGATGAAGTGTCAAGGGATGTGGCGCCAATACGCGACACATACTCTGCAAACTCTTGAGAAAGTGTAAAATTTTCAAAATCTCTGTCTAAACTTTAGACAGAGTTGAAACTTTTTTTTGGGGGGGGGGTCACCAAAATAGTCTAAAAAGGGGGTCGTAATGTCTAAAAGTTTGAGAACCCCTGCTTTAGACGAATGTTAAGTCATCTACGGGATAAGATTAAAATTCAAAACTCAGTTAATTACTGGAGTCCGGACGTCATTTCTCTAATTACTTTATCGTGTACGAAGTATACAAAAAAACACTGTAATCGTTAAAAAAACTTTAATATTTTAACGATTTCTTTACGCAAATATATATAACTGAAGGCTTTGCCCTTGATGTTTCGAAAACTTCAATACTATTATTCATATTTAAAATCGAATCAAAACGACGGGGGGAATAAAAAGGCAAACAGATCGAGAAATTAAAATTTCAAAAATGTTTCCACCGTTCTTAAATTATTAGTTTTACCATACGAAAAAAAGTGATAATTCCATGAAAAAGAACCTTCAACCATCAGTCATTCTCTGATGTGCATTATCTTTTCTTAAGACCCTCTGTATGGATATACACTGTCGGGCGATATGTTATGTTCAGTAATAGCTGGGTGGTCGGCTGTACACAAAATGGGTATACCCTCTAGAAGCACGCCAAATTTTCCCGCTAAAAGTAATCAAGTCCCAATAAATCTACCTTGTGAATGCAAAGGCGACCGAGCGCAAGTGGCCCACAACCATCATTCTAACTCTGACATTGATTGATTACTAATTGCAGTACGTTGTCAATGCGCCAAATCTTATGGACAAAGATAAAGGTTATAATGTGGCAACCATTTTAATGCTTGAGCCCAAATAATACTAGACCCTTCATTGAGATAGTTCCGTCAAAGGTAATTTTAAGGTTTTTGGCAAACCTGCCATGTGCTCGCAGATGGCTAAACAGTGATGAGTGAAAATACGATCGAGAACATCTGCTACTCAGTTCCTGAAAATAAGGATCGAAAAATTACATTAGCGAAAGGGTCTCGATTCTTACCTCCAGGAACACTGCCACTACTGCAAGGTCACCAGTTTCCCCGTATCTTTCGTGAACGATGTGGAGCTGAAAGAAAAAGCAATCATCATCACTTTTACTCTCAAAATGAAAATGGTGCGATAGAGAATAAAAATCAAAGAAATTTCGTGGGAAGATATTGAACCATAGTCAAGCCGAACACAAATACAACGCTTCAGCGAATAAAAGTTCACATCTCTGTGAACTACATTAGAGTTTCTGGAAATCAGTTTTTAATATATTATTATCGTAAAAGAAGAACAAGTAATATAAAAGAAATTAAGTCAATTCCTACTTTGGTCCTTTTACTTGCTACTTAGGTTAATTTTATTTCAATTAATTTCTATTAAATAATTACAATTAATATAAAGAAATATATACATATGACAGGAAGTTTTTGCAAACGAGTTATTGGAGTATTACTGAACATAAAAAGGCATATAGATAAAAGTACATGAAATTAAAGCATCTAAAGTGTAGATTTATTTTGGTTTTTGATTCAAAATCATCAAGTAATTGGCGGTCTGTTGGTCACTATTTTTGCATGGATGCAAACACGATAATTCCAAAATGCAATGACATGGAAAAATTAAATTCGGAGCATAGAATAAATTAAGGTGTTGATTTTTAATAAACTTTAAATCAAATCCGTCCAAGGATGGATTGTTTATCTATATCTATTCTACTATTATAAATGTGAAAGTTTGGATGGATGGATGATGGGGTTCAATCACGCCAGAAGGGCTGAAGGAAATTGGATGAAATTTAGCACAGAGATAAATTAGAGTCTATAGAAGAACATAAGCTAATTTTTATTCCGGTTAATGGAATGGTTAATGTCTTATCAATTAAAAACTAAATTTTTCACCAAAAAATAAATAAAAAAAATCTGAAAACATCTGCCTGAGTTTTTTTAATCGTTTGTTTTTATTTTTCTGTTTCTCGTATTCTTTTAATATTATCTTATCTAATGGAGTTTATTGTGATTTATTGTAGGATTTCCCGACAGAAAGCCTTTTTCATCGGAACAAAAAATTCTAATCGTTTATTTTTATTTTTCTGCTTCCGTTTTTCCTTATAATATTATCTTACTATTTTAAAGGAAGGTTTATTATTTTTTTTTCTTACGTTGATCTTGTGTTAATATAATTCGATATTTCCTGTTCATTTTTCTGATTTTTTTTTCTTGCTGTGTATATTCCTTTTGCCTATTTTCATCATTTTCGATTAAATTTTTTAAAGTACCTTTATAGTTTCAAGTACATAGCTTTTAAGTAGTTTTTTTCCCCCACGCAAACGATGTTAGACGTAACATGTTTTTGACCGGTTATTTCAAACGATTCTGTTTATTTTCGTAGTGTATGATAAATTTAAAATTAAACATTGTTAATTAATAGATCTTTTGATTCCTTCAGAAGTGCTTTTGAATAAAAATAAAACAGATGAATTGAAATTAAAATTTTCTAATCTGCATTGCGTTACCCCAAATGGTGGTAAAAATTCACTTCTTTGCGTTGCTCCAAATGAAATTTATGCACGCATACGGTTTTGATAATATTTTACATTGTGATTAGACTGTCAGTTCTCACATATACACATCAAAATTTCCACGCGTACGAAGTCGCGGGTAAGAGCTAGTTTCTCAATATTATAGCATGCAATTTGTGCAAATTCAAAAAATGAGACAAATAAATAAAATTTAATAGATAACATATTGTTTTTAAAATTGCAATGCTGTGTCAAATTTTGTTTTCAATCTGCTAGGGAAAAGAATTTCAATAAGTGTATTCGATTCAAAAAGATGTTACCTTTTCATTCAATCTTAATTCTATTTAATTACAGAAACGGACATATTTTTTAAAACACTAAAGCTACACATTTTATTTTTAGAGCTACAAAGCAATGAAAATTAAAATTTACTTCAGATAATTATGCAGGGATGATGTTAGAAAAATATTCCAAAATTTAAAGTATACTTGATTTTAGTATAATTAGACCAGTATTCGTAAACTCAATAAAAGAACAAAATTAAATTATTGAAAATCAGCAAAAAACTGTCTAATGGCCCCACAGCTACAGAGCCCCAAGACAGGTGTTTACTTTGAATATTCAGCAATCCGATTCTGACAGTTACAATTCATTCTGCATTCTGAAACAAGATCTCGGATAACCGAGTCATTAGCAGCTTCTTATCCATCTGGTGAGGATAGAGCTATAACAAAAACGCAAAGGACTAAAAGGGACTGTCGAGAAATTTATGACCATATAAATCACGAAGTGTTCCCTCGACTAGGGTCTGCTTTATCTCGTCCATCCCCCATCCCCCTGGTCCATTTGTTGTTGTGGGGAAACAAGTTGTAACACGTTGCATTTCGAAGCATGGAGATTTTTTCATCCTTTGTGTAGCACTAACGTATTCCCAAGGTCATCTGACTCCCACTGACAGTGAGATAAAAATAGCTTTGATTTCTTTGACCTTCGACTTCCTTTTTCCCTATGATTTTTTTTTTCAGCTTTGATTTCAATTCCTCACTAAAACAAATAGGCCTTCCCTTTTTTGTTGTTGTCATTTTAAAAAATCTAATTCAATACATTTAGAACTCAATTTACGGATGGAAAACGTGTCAGTTTAAATTGGATAATTCTAATTTTTAAATGAATTTGAAAATATTTATTTGATTTTTTTAAAAATCCTAATGAAAAATTTTTCTTTTCTTTCTTTTTTCTTCTTCTCTCCCCCCCCGTTCTTATTTTGTTTAACATAATATAATACATTCCGAATAAATATTCACTAAACGGCATCTCAGTTTCACGAATATAGAAACAAAATAAAAGATCAATTATTATGATTAACAACTTTGCATTTTATTTTAATTTCGTTTTGTATTTAATTGATCAACAATAAGGGATTTTGCAGTTCAAGGTAGTGACTAATCCGAGGTGATTTTTTAAAAAATTAACTAATAAGTTTAATTTCATATATTGAATTTGATAAACATGTTTATCCCTTATTAAACTAGCGTAAATAGTTTCTTCAATGCTCCATAGCATATTGTTAATCTAGATGTGTTTCCTTGCTTATAAATGTGAATCTTGGGACAGGTCGTGAACACCATGGATGCTCGATCTTTTATTTTCAGAGCTCTTGAGCGTTCACATGAGCGTTTTGTGCTTCTTAACATAATTAAAAAAATCAACCAATATTTGGCACCCAGCTACAATTTTAGCAAAAAAGAACGTTTACAAACCATCGAGAGACATTTTACACAATGATTGGTCATCCTTTTGGAAGATTTGATTCAAAATTTAATATCGATTTACATTTCAGTGTTAAAGATATATAGTGGTAAGGTTTCAGATTATTAATGACTTCTCGACAAGCACATCGAAATCGCTTCAATCATCATAAAACTCATCTAAAAACTTACATTCTGGGCGGATACCAGAAATGATAAAAAATGACTTTTAGAAATTACAAAAAAGATTTTAGAGAAAAAAATAAAGGGGGCACCCTAGACCC